>BQKZ01000336.1:123480-134075 GCA_036244855.1 Temnopleurus reevesii
GGGGGGGGGGGGTGTCGGTTTAGTGTAAATGACGGTTTTCTGTTATTGCAGAGTTTACTGGGAGAATAGTTTCCAGAACCAAATCGGCTGTCTTTGGTAAATTAGTCTTGTTGTTATCATCTTCAATGCTTTTGTTTGCATTTTTGCTCAACTACACACCTCTAATATGGTAATTGCTGCTTTGTGTGTAAACTCAGCAAGTACACAAAAATAGCCAGAGCGTGCTTTCTATTATTTGCAATGCCGTACATGTAGCTGATGGCTTGGGCTATATAATCCCTGCCGTCAGAATTAATGTAACACAGAAAGGTTTAATATATAATTCTATCATTCTTATTTTTGCTTTCATTCTACAGATGCAGCAGACAGACATAGCAGCCTCGCAAATGTTGAGGGCGGCATTTAACAAGATGGAGAAGAAGAAGCCAGGTTTCACGAAACAACTTGTTAGCAAAATGCTGGAACAGAAAGGCAAGAACATCAACCTCACAGAGAGTCTTCTCAAACTAGCTGCGTTAGACAGTGAAGGTGCGTAATGACATTGAGTTGTAATAATGATAGTATGCAGTTCTTATATAGTACTAATTATCTCTGATCAAGGTCTCTAAAGCACTCTTCAATTAATGCAGCATTATTACCCTGGCTTTAGCAATAGCAGCTTGTGAGGCGCTTATGCATTTAAGGAATATATTCCTACCCATTCACCTCACATGGGTTGAGTGCAGCACAATGTGAATGAATTTGTTGCTGAAGGAAATTAACGCCCTGGGTGGGACTCAAACCGTGGACCTCTGCATGAAAGGCGAGAGTCAGAACCACTACACCACGAAACTTGTAGTACAATATAAGGTGAAATTTTTTGGGTGGTTTTATGTTGGCAAATTCAGTGGTCTTATGGTCCGTAACATGAAAGAGATACAATAAATTTTGTGATTAATTGTAAACGTTAGTGCATGATTTTCTATAGACTTGTGATTGATATTGATCATACGATTGGTTGGAAATCTTTTTGTTACAGGGCCTAGACCTTGCAAAATTTCCACTCTGTATGATGCACATTCTTATGTGTACAAACATGTCCAAAACGTGAAAGTAACAGCATGCTAAAATCATCAAACAAATTAATGCATTTCATGTGATTAAAATTGTATTATGATTTTAAAGAAAGCTTTCCAGCTACATGTAGCTTTTATGACCAGCTTTCCTTTTCAGAGATATTTCATTTTATTATTCTAATTTCAAATTTCTCTTTTTTTTTTTATTAGAGAGATTTTTTTTTATTAGAGAGATTGTTTATTATTTATTCATTTAGTACTTCTAACAAATTATGTTGCATTTCCTATTATTAGAATCTTCCATGTAATGTAAAAAGAAAGGATGAAGAAGATGAAAATGGATAAAATCTTGACATTAGTATATTATTACTAGCCAATAATGTCTGATTTCTACTCAGAATAAGTGAAAAGTTATCCTCTTTATACATAATACAACTTGCTTTTTTAACTTCTAATTTCCAATTTGTATTCAGAATATATATTAACAAGGAGAGAGGAGAAATTTATAAGGATGAACCAGCAAGCGAGATCGTTAAAAGCTATTTTAGCGAGGTTACCAGACCAGTATGCTGAAAGGCCGGTCTTTCTGCAAACCATCAAGTAAGTGATCTTCAGGGAATAATTTTCCTGGTATCGCATCGCAACTTGCTATGAAGTTTAGCAACTTTTTCACATAGAAGTGTAGAGTTAAAGTATAGTATGGTATAGTATAGTATAGTATAGTATAGTAAAGTAAAGAATTGGAAATGTTTCCTCAATGTCTGAAATGGCTGATCAAATGTGAAAAGTAAAATCATTCCCTGGATCTTTATGGTGTTTGACCCTAGGAATTCTGAAGTAAAGAAATTTGGAACAAGCACTAAATATGTTATGAACAGAATGAATTAATGGAAAACATTGGCATTTACCCATGCAATCTTTTTTTATTTGTCAAAACAGTTTCATGGGAAAAATATTGATATTGATGATGAGAAAGATATTGTTTCTTATATGGCACTTTTCCAATATGGCCAAATGCGGTCTTACAATATTATACCTTTGTCAAAGGACAACTGCACTCAGATTGCATTTCCTAAGCAATAGCACAATATTAGGCTTTTAGCCAGTTTTGAATCACTTTGCTAAATTATTCTTGTCAATACAATTTTTCTTGTATATTGTTTTCAACAGCTATCACCACCCTACCAGGTTTTTTTCTGATTTCTTTGCAATTACATGATATTAGCTTCACTGACAGTGTGCTAAATAAGACAGTTGTGAATTGTTTATAACATCTATCACCATTTTTTTTCAAATCAGAGTTCCTTGCAATTACGTGATGTTAGTTTTCACTAACAATGTGCTAAATAAGACAATTCTCTTCAAAGAATAGTATACCCCCAAATAATATTTGGTCAACAGGAGCAGAAAAATCAGATGAACAGAAAAAAATTAATATTTTTTTCCTTATTTGTCTAATTCTGTTCGAATTTTTTTTGTTCTGCTCACCAAATTTCTCTGCTCATGATAAAAGTGATGTTTCCTTTTTTTTTTTTTACTCTTCTTTTAATAATAGAATATTTTTATTTTCAACTTTTATTATTTTTTCTACAACAGGGATATAGCCTGCGGCATCAAGGATCTGTTGCAAGCACTCAATACGATATTCAAAGATGAATCGTGCTTCAGGGATCATGATCAGAGAAAGGTATTTAAGGGAATTTGAATTGAAATTCATGGGCTTACGTAAAAGAAAACAACTTGCATTGAATCGTACACAAACCCGGTCAATCGGATACGAGGTTGACTGAAGGTTGCAAGATCTTTTGCACTCAATACAATATTCAAAGATGAATCGTGCTTCAGAGGTCATGATCAGAGAAAGGTACTCATTGACTTCTGAATTCTGTTACTCCTTTTGACCTCCAGTTGAGGCTCTTCACTCTCGTATAGATTGTAAAATTTGGAGAAAGGCATATTGCGATTTTCATTGACTAAAAGAAAATCCAATTGGCTTCTAGCCATAGTTAAATGTGAGCAGTCCTAAGGATGTCTATGATTTGGAATTTGGTCAGTACTGGGTGTAGAGCAGACAACACGTCAAATAAATTTGCTTATTCTTTATATCCATGTCCTTGTATGTGTTTCACCAAGTCACAAACGACCTTAAGAAAGACTGGTATCAGATCTTTTGCTGAATTCTCGTGAGAATATCAATCATTTAGCACAAGAACTGATAGCAGTCGTTTTGGGCATCTAAACAATTTTTTAGCCTTATTCGAAAGAAAAACCCTCTGTTGTCAATATAAGGTAATTACCGGGTACAGATTAGCATTTCTAATTAGCATTACTTTATCCTCATTTTTTTTCCTCAGTCCCTCGAGACGTACCGCAAAGAGTTCATCCATTCTTCCAAAGATTTCAGCTTGAATCTCAAGAATTACTTCCGTGTGGGTAACATCACCGAGGTCTACGAGAGCGCGACGCACCTCATTCATCACATCAACCTCATCTTGAAACTTCTCAAGACAATATGAGTTTTTCTTATTTTGTAGTACTTCCCTCCCTAAGTGTTAGATTGTGACCCAACTTATTCATAAAATATAGTCTTAAACAGCCTCAAGATTGATTCTTAAGAAATTACTTAGGTTATAGAGAAGGTGATTCACCCTTATTCATCATATCAACCTCATCTTGAAACTTGAGTTTTTGTCTCGCCTGCATAGCAGAATCGAGACATAGGCGCCGCTTTTTCCGACGGCGACGGCGACGGAGGCGGCGTCAACAATTTAGAATAGCTCTAAATAAAAACCCCTTGCCCGATTTTCATCAAACTTGCACAATAGGTCCATTGGGTAGCCCAAATAGTGTGGAACAATTTTCAGGTCATTATCGAGGTCAAAGGTCATCTGAGGTCAAATTTCCAAAATCTTAACCTGAAAACTTAACCTTGGCTCTCATTGCAAAACCCCTTGCCCGATTTTCATCAAACTTGCACAATAAGTCCATTGGGTAGCCCAAATAGTGCAGAGCAATTTTCCGGTCATTTTCTAGATCAAAGGTCATCTGAGGTCAAATTTTCATAATCTTTACCTGAAAACTTATCCTTGGCTCTCATTTCAAAACCCCTGGTCTGATTTTCATCAAACTTGCGCAATAGGTCCATTGGGTGGCCTAAAAAGTGCAGAGCAATTATCAGGTCATTGTCGAGGTCAAATTTACGAAATCTTAACCTGAAAACTTAACCTTGGCTCTCATTTCAAAACCCCTTGCCCGATTTTCATCAAACTTGCACAATGGTTCCATTGGGTAGCCCAAATAATGTAGAGCAATTCTCGGGGCATTGTTGAGGTCAAATGTCATCTGAGGTCAAATTTCCAAAATNGCAGGCGAGACTGCCAGGTGGCGTTTCACTTGTTCTTATTTTTTAGTACTTCCCTCCCTAAGTTTTGAATTATTTCAAGCTCGTCAATCACAGAGGTTTATGAGAAAGTATGACCCACATCATTTATCGTATCAACCTTATCTTGAAAATCTGTGAGGGTTGAGAAGAGTGCAACGCACCTTATTCATTACATCAACCTCATCTTGAAACTTCTCAAGACAATATGAGTTTTTCTTATTTTGTAGTACTTCCCTCCATAAATTTTGAAAGTGTGATCCACCTTACTCATAAAAAAAAAAAACTTATTTTGTGATGAATAAGTCTCTGAAAAAGAATTCCTGAGGTTTTAGAACAGAGTAACCAACATCATTTATCAGTAAATATATCAGTTTTTGTTATTTTGCATTACCTCCCTCTCTTGGTGTTAAATTGTGATCCACCTTATTCATAAAAACTGAATCGTAAAGGGTATCTGAGAAAGAAAAAAACTGTGTAGTACCAAAGCACATAAAATTAACCCAAAATAACTTTATCTGACATAATATGGATTGCTTGTTAAGGAGACTAGCAGATCTGCCCGTTTGTGTAGTTTTGCCTTCCTAATAACTTTGGTGAAAAAAGATAGTGATAAGTATGACATGAATGAAATATTTCTGCAGGCCCCATTCTGCTGAGACCGGCTTCCAAGGTGAAGACCCTAGTATTCTGTTCTCCACCTCTCTCTCTCTCTCTCTCTCTCTCTTTCTCTCTCTTTGTCCCCTTCCCCCCCCACAACCCGGCCATCATTGGTCTCCCGAAACATGCTTCACGTTCAAGCAGGAAATGAATGCAAACCCACATACCGCAGACACATGGCAGACAATAATACCACCAATCGCTTCGCCCGTTCCGGGCAGTCGCTCCGGCGAGCGAAAGCATGGCGTATACTGCTCACACACTCTATGGGTCACACCGTACCCGTGCGCGATAACCTCGTGTTCGCTGACGCCTCAGTTAAAGAGAATTGCGTACACCTAGTTGATATTCAGGGCGCAGCGAATGAAAGTTACGAATTATGAAATATGAAATCATAATTAGGCATCGGCAGTAATTGTTAATAGTTTAAGGTTTCTTTCTGTTATCTAAAACGGGGAAAAGAGAAATTTGGGGACGATTGGTGAAATAGGTTGAGAGAAATACGCAGCCAAACAAACATCAAACAAATTTACACACAAGATTAGGCGAATTATATAGTAGGATAGAAGCAACCACATGGCTTGTTCATGATGGACACAAGGAGCCGAAATGTGCGTTACGCTCCCTGTGTGGCTTTTTGAATGCCAGTTCTTTGTGTGCAAGTCCCTATAGCTAAAATTGTGAGAGCTAGTCTCCGTACAAGTTGTCTTTAGATTTATCATGAGAAACGTTAAATAAAAATTCAATATTTCAAAATTAATTGCATATTTAGAGTTATGGGTTGTTTAGGGGAATTAGTTTTGTGTATACAGTCCAACCTCGTTAAGCCCCGGTCACATAGAACCCCGGAAGCAACACACGATTCACCCCGACTCGTTGTTCTGAGGCAGTTAACTGTGAATTAACAAAGAGTCGGGGTGACTCGTGTTGCTTCCGGGGTCCTTTGTGACCGGGGCATTATAAAGAGCACTGATATAACGAGATCTCATTGGAACAAGGTAATTTCCTTATCCCATCTCTTTGTATTTTATTGTATTTTGGCCCTGATATAACAAGATTTCGATATAAAGAGATAATTTCTCTGGTCCCAAGGACCTCGTTTTAACGAGGTATGACTGTACTACCAACCAGCAAATCTATGTTTTTGGCCTCCGATACCCTTTAAATCTACTTCAGATCAAGTCTAAAAAAAATCCCCGATGTCCAAGGTTCTAAGTAGATAAAACACTGTGTCAAATTTTTGAATTTATTTTTTCTTCCCTTGGACCCCAAGCTGCTTTTTGTTGTCAATTATTTTAGTACATGATATCAATGTGTATAAAATATTTGTTCTTTGTGATCGCAGAAAACCCTTATGATATCATTGTGATGTTGAAATGAAATAAGCAATGTGCCTTTTCGAGTTCTGTATTGTGCAAGCTAGGCTTGGTTGAGAGATTTGTTCTTTTGCAAAATGGGGTGGTATTTGAAATATTTTGATGGCATGAATACTCTATAGTTGAACAGATCTTATAGTTTTCTTATAATTGTCTTGCAACAAGCAAGCACATTTATTTCCACACAACATTTAAAAGATCGAGAAAGATTGTAAACCATACATATTTCAAACATTGTCAGGTATTACTTAAATTAATTTTGCTCTCACAATGGGAATTGCTCTCTCTGAAAAAAGAGAAAATTGATTAATATTGCACGAGGATTAAGTGTATGATATCAAAACAAGAATAGTTGTGTATATTTTAGAATAAATTTATTTTGCAAAATGAGTCCCCCCCCCTCCTTGTAGGATTAGAAGATATTATAAAGATATATTTATTTGAGGGAACTTTTAAGTTTCCTGATTTTCCTATAAAGGGAATACCCGTGAAAGCAAAATACTCAATAGTTTACTTCAGATGTTGAGACACACTTCATGATTAGATCTGACGTTCAAGAAAAAGTTCCCCATCATTTGGAGAAACAGTCAGGAGTCATGTTAACACTGAATAAACTCTTTGTGATAATTGTAGCTTAGAAGTATAACATCGTTGGGCTGATAAAACCTTGTCAGGGAATAAATTTTAAGGGGAGTGAGAGCGATTGCTCTCCTAAAGCTTCCCTTAAATGCTTTTTGGGGAGTGATTTATTGAGCCCCTTGTTACCCCAATTTTACTACATGAAGACCAAGTTTAGCTCCCCTAAAACTCTCCTTGAGAAAATCTAGGAGAGCTATATGTACAAAGACTGTTTAGCTTCCCTGCAAATTCTTAAATTCAGTCCCTGCCTTGTATTTTAAAAATGAGAAATAATCAGGAGAGCCCTAAAACATGGCTGCCTTATAACATGACAGTGAATTGAGCGCCATGAGCACCCATCTGAGGCTGCTTCGGCGCTATACAAGAGGCCATCATCATCACCATCATCATCATCATCATCATCATCATCTGTGTACTGTGCCACAGACACTCAGTCTTTTCTAATTGAAGCCTGAAACTTACACTGGACAATGTACAAGGTTTAATATTGAAGAAAAGCAATTTTCAAAAAAAGTGAGATACAAGGTTTTATCAGCCCACCGACGACAACAAAAATAATATCTATTAGCAAAATGTAATAATAATTAATAGTAGTGGTATTTGTCTTTGTGTAAGCAACCCTATTACGATGTACTTGTCTTTTCATATTTATGCGTTTGTTCTTGTACATAGTATAATATCAGTCAAGATTATTCATTTTGTGAAAAAAATGAAATATTTTTATTTGTAATTTTCTTTGAAATTCTCAGATTAACAGAAATATCTGAATATTTTGCGGGTTATATGAGAAAGAAATTGTCTCAAATCGCTTGAGAAATTTAATTTGATGAATGATAATCAGTATAATACCTAGGTGTTGGGTGGAATTTTATTGAAATTCGCAGATAAATTATGTTTATTCGTACCCTCCATGTTAATTTTGGTTTGATTTTTGCCTTATTTGAGTACGAAAAAATATTTTGTTTGAGCATGACTAGGTTTTTGGTGCTAGCTTTTGTTGTAGTCATACTTTTCTTTTAGCATTCAGGCATGCATTTTTAATAGTCTTAAATCATTGTTTTGCTTTTGATGGTATCATTTGATAATTAAATTGATAAAAAAAAGTTGAAATAGTTACAATTATTTTACACATAATTCAAAGAATCACCCATAATACAAAGAATGAACATTTCTTAATGGATAATTTTGTAAATAGGCCTTTTTTTCCTTTTAACATAATCCACCTTTACCAAGTATAGTTGAATATAACATGAGAAAAATAAAAGCATAGCTTAGTTAAACCGTATGATAATTGTGACAAATATTTGAGCAAAAGTGCTAGTTAATTATCTAGAAGTGGCTATAGACTTGATAGAATTGATTATCGATAATCTTTATTCCTTTGAAATGGGAATTCTCACAGTGCAGACAGATTTGATATAGAAAATGGTTTCAGCTCTTGAGTTACGCAACATAAGATAGGCAAAATAAAAGTTGGTTGGAATGTGCGCAAGAAAGACTTCTTTGCAAAAATGTAGTCCATCTTAAGGGGTGTTGCTCAAAAGTTGCAATTGATCGCAAGTTGCCGTTGATCGGAATGCGCCAATCAAAATCACTGTTTCATGCGCGTCTTTTTAAATGCGCATACCGTGCGCGAATGAAAATGCGCGTTACAATTTCTAAAGTTGCAGTTGATTAGCAGTTGATTTTGAGCAACACCCCCTAAGTATGTCTATGATCATAGCATAAACATGATGTAGTAAAGACATGTCACAAAAAATGTCACAAAACATTGTAAATTTTATAATAATTTCTGTCCTATTGTCACTTTTCTATAATAATAGACTAATAGTCAATTATTGTGTAAAATATTAGCATCAAAATATAGATGCTTGATGAATAACTGCATTATAATATAACAGGTTCATGTGCATGAGCGTAATTTAGATTGCACTGGTAGCTCGACAAATATATAAAATTATTCTTTATACAAAATGAATATATGCGAATAAGGTTTCTATGTTGCATCTTTTAGGAATCTCCCATACGATGTACATGTAATGATGGTTTTTGTGTACTTTTTATTTTACGTCAACATTTGTTTGTAAATATTTGATTTGGTTGTTGATAATCATTTGGGAGTATGTAATTACTGTGAACGGAATTCCCGCAGTGTAATTGCGATACAATGTCATCTGGCAGTGTTCCGTTCACACACGGCGAACCTTGGGTTGAATATATAAGATATATTTGCAGAATTATTTTTGTATACGTCTGTCAGTGAGGACATCTTGATAATATTGCAAAGTGGGAGTATTTATTGCTGTTTTCTTCATATCGAGTCCTTCATGCAATGTATATTTAATTGGCGGGTTTAATAATATATTTATATGCGCATTTCTTACCAACAAAAGTTGTTTATGGTATTCCTTAGACGACAAGATTACAATACTAGGAATCCAGTTTGCATACATTGTGTTGCTGTGTTGGGAAAGCCTCGGGCAAGCTTAAGGATTGTCAAGAACAACCTTTGTGTTAGAGGTATGCATAAAATTTGTGTATATTGGTAAACCCGCCTATTGCAGAGTTGTGAACTGTCACAGGATAGTCACTGAGAGCAGAAGCAACGAAAGATTTGGATGAAGTATCTTCCATTGAATTATTCACAATGGCAAGATACACAAATGACATTGCCTTCCCTCTAATTCTGAGGAGAAATGTTGATCAGGTGTTGCACCTGTTCAGCGAATAAACAGGGAAGACATTCTCTTTGTAATCATGAAGCTATCAAGAAGGCTTAAATGGAAGTCACTTACTTTGTCCAATCTTTGTCAGTTCTGCTCACTTTGGCTTTCAAACCTAAAATTCATACTAAATCAACAATAAAGGCAAGTTGATTTGTACATTGTATTTTGCAAGTGAAATTAATGTCATCATAGCGATTGTCAAATAGAGCTACTTTCAGAATTTGCTAAAGCAACATGGTACATTATCCTAAGCTAAAAGCAATGTTCACATTTGATAAATTGTGCATAGTAGTTTGGATGTAACAATATATTTCCTCCTATAGAATCTCTCACATTGCAGTAAATAATATGTAGACAATTTCACATTCAAAACTTCACATTAGCTTTTGAAAGAAAATGTGGAGAGTTAAATATGAATAATTGATTGATTCCATGCAAATTTTTGCTCATCTCTCCTACATATCTCTTTGTTTCCACCCTAAACCTCTTCTTGATTCCAATACTGTCTTCCTTTTCTCTCACTTAACTAACTCTTCTTTCATTTTCTCCCCACTCTCTCCAGATCTCTTTCTTTTCTAGTGTATTTTCTTTACCCTCTCATATTTTACCCACTTTCTCTTTTGAAAAGCGCTTCCTACTGGCTACCTTCCTCCCTCTTCCCCTTCCCAACCCCTCGCTCCACTTTTTTCCTTACCCCCTCTATCCCTTTCTCTCTTTCTCAGATCCTTCCCGAATGGCTCCCCTTCCTCCCTCGGTCATT
>BQKZ01000337.1:7615-65740 GCA_036244855.1 Temnopleurus reevesii
AAAAACACGGTTAAAACTAATATACACATCATCATGAAAAATAAAGTATATATCTCATTTATATTAAATCGCCTTTAATGAGACAAGCATTCAAAAATCGATGTCAAATAGCGTATAAAATAAAGATATTAAAAAAATGTTGCAAATCGCGTCTTCTTTCATTTTAAATACCATGTTTATTGTACAGACCCAAGTCACATTTTATTGTGGGTAAATATTCGTATAGAGAAAGTACAGTAAGTAAAGATTTTCTTTAAAAACACACTTAAGCTAAGGGGGTATTGTTCAAAATCAACAACAAATCAGCTGCAACTTCGCAAATTATAACGCGCATTTTCGTTCGCGCACGGTATGCGCACTTAGCAAGACGCGCATGAAACAATGATTTTTATTGGCACGTTCCGATCATCGGCAACTTAAGAACAATTGCAACATTTGAGCAACACATACTCATAGAAAGGTGCAAAATGTCACCTTAGTTTAAGGGTGCAATGTAATGCAACACTGGGGGCACCTTTTGGGTGTAATATTGCGCATTTTGATAAAGGTGCAATATTTTACACAATACATATATTTCGTCTTAAAATCTGGCAGTCATGGGGTTCGAGCCGACTTCAATCCAAGCCGAATGATCTACCGACTGAGCTGTGTATATGCTCTTTTATATCGATGAACATTAGGACATTTGATATTAGAACCGCCGTTAGCCACAATCGTATACTTTGACATATTTGCACGGGTACTGTCATCGTTCACGCATACGGGCTATATGTTTTATGTCTTATGAATCCGTCCATCGATAGAAATTAGCGCGCAGTTCAATAGGTAGAGCGTTTGGATTGGATTGAAGGGATCCCTCATTGAATGGGTTTAATTTCCTCAGCTTTGAAGGATTTCTAACTCTTGCAAATTGAGCAAAATATGCAGGGTTTAAGTGCCAGGATAACATCGAAATGAAAGAAATTATCTAATATGATTGCAGTTTCTAAAGACGAGTAATTGCTTAAGCCCTGGTCACATAGGACTCCGGAAGCAACACGATTCAACCCGACTCTTTGTTAATTCACACCTGACTGCTTCAGAACAACGAGTCGGGGTGAATCGTGTTGCTTCCGGGGTCCTATGTGACCAGGGCTTAACCAAGGATTCCAGGGCTTTTTTTAGTATTTAGCCGCAGGTTTCACCATACAAGCCTTCACCTTCTAGAAATCAAATAAAATCAAATGCATTGTCGTTACATAATATGAATACATATATGGGTTGACATGAATATATGGGTATTTCTGTCCATCATTATACCATAGGGTTTCGAGGTTTTCTTATGTAAATATTAATTTTGCAAGTAATTAGAGTTTGGAAGAAACGTAAAAAGAATTCCAGATCATTACAAAACTTATTTTTACGTATGCGACCTATTTAATGTATTGTATTAGTATTGTGTCTTTGTTAGTGACCGGACTCTGCTCGAATGTTGGTAATATGTTGTCTTTGGTCTTTTGTAATTTGGACATGACTGCGTCAGGGTAAATTCCCATAAACCTTAGAATTGCACTACAAGCAGAAGAGAGAAAGGATTTAGACAAATTATAGTGCACCATTCACGTTAGGTGGATGCCACAAAAAAAGATAAGATATAGGAAATAAATAAATAAGAAAAGAAACATTGAAAAAAAAATGACAAATTGTACCTCCGAAGATCAGTGTGTGATATTGAGTGCAACTGACAGATTCTCGCTGTATCCGTGTAAATTGAAATGTGAAAATTCAACGATTAGTAATACAACAAAGCTGAAGATGGAGAATTTCAATTAATTTTGTTAAAGAAATCTTGATATTATATGAGGAACCTTCTTTGTTTTTGCCTTCATTGTTATTTCTTCATCCATCCGAATGTAATCAGACATACAGCATGGCTTGAGATTTTTTTTGATAAATTTACCATCCACACAATTTAGAAGAAACGTACATGTGAATGAATTCAGTATGTGATATTTCAATCTGCATTAATGTCATTTTAAGGTTNGGCCAACAGGCCCCCCCCCCCAAAAAAAAAAAATACCCTTCCCCTTTCCCAACTGGATACGCCCGTGAATAATATGTCTTGTTTTATCCGGATGGATCTCATCAATGCGTTAGATGAGACTAATTAGTGCGACATAACTGACAGGTCCTCTTCAAAGGGACGAATGCCTCGTAAAGGTCAAAGTGCATCAAAGATCACAGACCAATTCTATTAAGTCCCCGTCATAAATCTGGAAATGAGCTGACCATATGTACAAATAAGCTAATAATGATAATAATATTAATATTAATCATGACACGATAGTGATGTAGATAATGACAATAAAAAAAAATGTACTAAACTTAAATTAAAACACACATCTTGAGTGTACCTGAAATTTTTGTTGACATAAATAACTATTATAGAAATGATTTGATCAAACAATATTGCGTTTTATATCATTGCTTTTATATATGTATTTTGTTGTATTGCCCTGTCTTTGCAGTAATAAGCTTTGCCCTGGACTAATTTTATTTTTTCCTTTTTATGTATATTTATGTTATCTATTTTAAGATTGAAGAAAATTACTGGTCATACTGGTCATATGCTAGTGGTACGCATATTTTCTGCGTATATCCTGATAGAATATAATGTAAAAAAAAATCTAATTATGTACGCACATGTAATTATATCTATGTACCATTGTCTTTGCTGGAACTGCCTCATAATTACAATAATAATGATAAAACAGTTACAATGGCAATAATATGTTTACATGTAATCGTATATGTACGCATTGTGTTAAAAATGCTACTAAAAGTTGATTAAATGCTACTTATGTTTTTACCCCAAAAATGTATAACAGCATTATAGTTTTGATAATTTTTCATAACTGTTTTCAAGTTCTTCTTTTACAAAATAATAAAGCGCATCTCTTTTTCGAGTGTTTGAATAACAAATAAAAGTGTATGCCAATTGATCACTTCAATCAGATCAGTAATTTTATAAATATATGTTAAAAGTAATTGTCCTTGTATAAATGGTTTATATAAGGTTTCTTTTGCTTAATTTTCAGTTTCTAAATGTCTCGTGCAATCATTAAATATTTTGATTCTCTATTTCTTTCTTATTAATATATCATTATATAAATCCTTAGTCTTCGCTTATGTCACAAAACGAAGAACTCTTACAATGCTGCACGATAAAATTGAATAAGCATGAATTTGAATAAGTATTGAATAAGCATGTTCACATAAAAGAAAATATATATGTATAAACGTGCGCGCACCGTTAGGGAGGCTTTGGGGGCTAGGGTCGACGGATCAGAGTTAAAGGGGCGCTAAATTAGCGGATGGGGTTAATGACTTTGTTTTTCGTTGTCAGCTATTAAGGGGCGTACAAATTGCTGAAAGGACACGAATTTTTGCCCCAAAATACTATTTTCTCATCCCCTTATCGGTTTTTCCGGTTGCATAGAATTGTGTGTATCATTATAGATGCTTGCCTTTATTGATTGAACCTCTGAAGGTGCCAGTAATCACTTTTTGTGTGTGCAGAGCATAACGGCTGCTTTGTAAATGCAAGAATATGTATGATTCTGAGTACATGACATAATATTTATTTCAAAAGGGGGAAATACAATATAGCTTCTAGTATAAAGCTGAAATCCATATACATTGTGTCTGAATGAACCCCTGCAAAGCATTGATCGGACATGAATATTACGTAATCATTATCATGAACCAATGATCTGAAGGTATTTTATCGATTAGCCAATGACAGTAATCAGTTGAAATGCCAGCCTCTCTCAAACGAAATATGAGCAAAAATAAATGAACGCGAAAATTATGATAAGACTAGTAAAGTATTTAGCACAATTTATGGTATTGTTGTGAAGTTTTGAACCAAAATGTTCTAGCAAGTGGAAAAAGAAATAAAATATTTATTGTGGTATCTTTCAATTATTTTGGTAGAAAGATTACTGAAATGAGATTGCTTATTAACGCATCGAAATGGCAATTTCCCCTTTTCAAGTATTATTAAGAATTAACCCCTTTTGGAGGATACGTTTCAAGTAATAATATCGTCAGTCAAAGATTCCTTGGCTAGCTTGTGTGTAACAATCATTATGGTTGTACAAATTGTCTTATTTTACGGGGTAATTGCTTGACAAAGAGTGAGCACTTTACCAACAGGGAAAATTAACTTGCTAAAAATCACAAAGGCCTTTTGTGTGTGTTCATTGTAAAAAAAAAAAAAAAAAAAAAAAATTAGTAAATCATACTTCTCATGAATAATAAAATCCTGAAAGTTTTTGTTTCAGTTATCTGAGCATTATTTTGAACAAAACTATTAGTTTATTTGACCCTCTAATTTTGGGCAAGGTCGATTTAGGAAAATTGGATTGAGTTATTGGAAAATTTATTTTTCCTCTCTTAAAATGGATGTTGAAAATCCCCATGCATGAAAGTATGATTATGTTTGTAACTCAATGTTGTAACTATCGTGAAGATCATGCATGGGTATAAAGAGGTAAAACCGTCATCATGTAATGTCGTAGAGCCAAAAACGAAGGTTATTAAGACTGTCACCAGAATGCTATCACAACGAGCTGTGTCAAACATATCATTTTTTGTGAGTCATTTAAACTATGAGCGAATTGCAATAGAAAAGGGTAAGGGCAATTTTAGATTTATGCAATTTTTTTAATTGGAAAATATCAAAATATCCTTTTGAGGACAAATACATCGTAAGCATATTGGACTACGTTAGTTTCATTTGAGAATTATCAAACAATACACTTTTAATTGAACTCTAAAATGTTTTAACAGTCAAATGAATGGACGGCTGATAGCAATGGACATTGTATATTGCACGCAAGTGCATGGTGTGTGGTACTTTTAGTGCATTTTTATTATTCGTGAGGACATGCATATATTGCAGCTCACATACTCCCGTTTGAATATATACACATTCAACTTCGCTAGCACTGACTTCAAAATTATGGCGCGCGGTTATATCGTGGATGCCTATATGCGAGCTTCTGAATTCGGTATTGGCCGTGTGTTATATCAGTTAGGGGGTGACAAGACAGCAACAGCTTAAAAAGATATCTCGGAATGTGTTCGTTACAAGTGTTTTGATTAAATGCCATGGTTATTACAATCCCAACATAGAGGAGGAGGTATACGGAATTGCTTGTCGTCATAGATCTACGGAGCAAGGAGCAATTAGAGAACAGACGGTTAATTCGTTTATTATTATCGCCTACATCAATTCCCGCGCGCCACACTCACTCTCTCTCTCTCTCAACTTGATGCATCTGCCTGCATTGCCCGTGTACGGTAATAAATAATGAAAACGAAATTAACGGAGCTCCATTGATATCTGTACAGTGCGGGATATATGCCTTCCTTATGGTCGCTAGGTTTTGATTTTCATCGAGGATTTCGGGACGATGGAGGTTGCGAAATGACGGAAACTCATCACGGTCGTCATCTTCGATGTCATCGTCCGAATCAAGGTGGGGATGATGGTAAGAGTGGAATAATGGAAGTTAACCAATTGACTGTTGCTGTGAAGTACGTAGATACTCTCCTCCCGATCCTACACATAGGAAGAGGGGGACATCTTTGGCTGTGAATGTCTCCTGGATTATACACAAATTGAGGTAAGAATCGTCTCATTTTCATGAATCATTTTTGATATTTCACTGCTATAACTTAGGCATGTAACATACAAGGGGCCTGTAACATAAAAGATGCAATAAAACTTACGATAGATATTTATCGTCTATGGCAAAACGTGTACCAGAGACATATAATTAATTTTCAATTCATTGTATCTCTTTTATGTTACAGGCCCAAGATGCAACAAAACTTACGATGAATATTAATCGTAAGTCTAAGGCAAAACGTGTATCATAAAGATACGATTAATATTTAATTGATTGTATCTTTTTTATGTTACAGGCCCCATATTTGTATTGTAACTTGCTACTCTACGTGCATAATCATTATTTTTAAAATGTCATGCTCCTCTTTGATTTATTTTAAATAAAATGATTGTTTCAAAATGTCTTTGTCACTGTCCATCACCATGTATTGGAGATGATTATTGATGATATATTAACATTATGAGGCAGAATCAAACCAGGCTAACTGATTAACAGACGGGACAAAGTCCAAAATGAATGATTTGGCGGGAAAACGTCATTTCTGCTTTCAAAGTATATTATTCTTCGTTTTAATTGTATTTGTATTTCATGCATCTCAAATGCATGTGACATTTAAACCTATTATGATAGTCCCTGGATTTTTCTAAGCTTTACTCTGGCTCTTCTTCAAATGAACTTGAAGCCTTCTTTAAATCAGGTATTTAATCACTATCAGTTTTTCATTAGAATTACGATATATATTAATCATAAGTCTACTGCAAAACGTATAAAGGTGCGATTATTTTTCAATAAATCGTAACTCTTCTATGTTACAGACCCCTGATCTTACTGGCCCATGCCATTGTTTATGTAGTTTCTCCAATATATTTAACAACTTCATTCAAATTATGAACTTGTGAAATGTATTATGGAACAATAGATAGTTTGGAGAAAATCTATTTACACTTGACCGGGAAATTAACATCTTTCTGAACAGATTGTGAATTAAAACACAATGGCATTCATCTCAGTATCAGCATTATGATAGGAACTAGAAAATCAACATTCTAATATTGTGTAATGTCTTATGTTATGCTCTTTAGAAAATTGATTTCATTTTATATGATTTTATTCGTCATAATGCAAGAAAAATACCATGACAAGGATATCCCATGAAAGCCGAAAGGCTTATTTCCAATGGGGTCCTTAATCATTAAAGATCTCTTTTATATGTATTCACCATTATCTCTCTTTTTCTATCTCATTAATTTGTTTTTCTTTTGTTACATTCATTATAATTAATGACGGGATTGAATTCGTACAGTTCCATATAAGAATTGAGTGTTGTTGTTTCATGTTACTACCACAGCAACGCCCAACTTACACTTAGGACCCGGAAGCAACACGATTCACCCCGACCCGTTGTTCTGAGGCAGTTGACTGTGAATTAACAAAGAGTCGGGGTGAATCGTGTTGCTTCCGGGGTCCTATGTGACCGGGGCTTTACGTATGATGTTCATGCCGTTGAGACGAGACGCAGTCACACCTACAGGCTCATCACATCCTGCTGCCAAACTGAAATATCTTTAATTCGAGCTATGAGCTATAGATTAATTTTTGTTATATAAATACATGAGTATGAACAGAATGCTGACTATATATGACGATGATGTTTGAATGAATAAATTTCCATACTATTGATATTTTGAATAACCTTCAAACATTAGATTTCAAACGGAATACGATAGTAATGATTACAATTTCATTTTTGCGGTTTTATTTAGAAGGGTGGGATCAGCATAATGGTGTGACTGCTTTATTATTTGCCGTATTTCCTCATGAAAAAACACGGTTAAAACTAATATACACATCATCATGAAAAATAAAGTATATATCTCATTTATATTAAATCGCCTTTAATGAGACAAGCATTCAAAAATCGATGTCAAATAGCGTATAAAATAAAGATATTAAAAAAATGTTGCAAATCGCGTCTTCTTTCATTTTAAATACCATGTTTATTGTACAGACCCAAGTCACATTTTATTGTGGGTAAATATTCGTATAGAGAAAGTACAGTAAGTAAAGATTTTCTTTAAAAACACACTTAAGCTAAGGGGGTATTGTTCAAAATCAACAACAAATCAGCTGCAACTTCGCAAATTATAACGCGCATTTTCGTTCGCGCACGGTATGCGCACTTAGCAAGACGCGCATGAAACAATGATTTTTATTGGCACGTTCCGATCATCGGCAACTTAAGAACAATTGCAACATTTGAGCAACACATACTCATAGAAAGGTGCAAAATGTCACCTTAGTTTAAGGGTGCAATGTAATGCAACACTGGGGGCACCTTTTGGGTGTAATATTGCGCATTTTGATAAAGGTGCAATATTTTACACAATACATATATTTCGTCTTAAAATCTGGCAGTCATGGGGTTCGAGCCGACTTCAATCCAAGCCGAATGATCTACCGACTGAGCTGTGTATATGCTCTTTTATATCGATGAACATTAGGACATTTGATATTAGAACCGCCGTTAGCCACAATCGTATACTTTGACATATTTGCACGGGTACTGTCATCGTTCACGCATACGGGCTATATGTTTTATGTCTTATGAATCCGTCCATCGATAGAAATTAGCGCGCAGTTCAATAGGTAGAGCGTTTGGATTGGATTGAAGGGATCCCTCATTGAATGGGTTTAATTTCCTCAGCTTTGAAGGATTTCTAACTCTTGCAAATTGAGCAAAATATGCAGGGTTTAAGTGCCAGGATAACATCGAAATGAAAGAAATTATCTAATATGATTGCAGTTTCTAAAGACGAGTAATTGCTTAAGCCCTGGTCACATAGGACTCCGGAAGCAACACGATTCAACCCGACTCTTTGTTAATTCACACCTGACTGCTTCAGAACAACGAGTCGGGGTGAATCGTGTTGCTTCCGGGGTCCTATGTGACCAGGGCTTAACCAAGGATTCCAGGGCTTTTTTTAGTATTTAGCCGCAGGTTTCACCATACAAGCCTTCACCTTCTAGAAATCAAATAAAATCAAATGCATTGTCGTTACATAATATGAATACATATATGGGTTGACATGAATATATGGGTATTTCTGTCCATCATTATACCATAGGGTTTCGAGGTTTTCTTATGTAAATATTAATTTTGCAAGTAATTAGAGTTTGGAAGAAACGTAAAAAGAATTCCAGATCATTACAAAACTTATTTTTACGTATGCGACCTATTTAATGTATTGTATTAGTATTGTGTCTTTGTTAGTGACCGGACTCTGCTCGAATGTTGGTAATATGTTGTCTTTGGTCTTTTGTAATTTGGACATGACTGCGTCAGGGTAAATTCCCATAAACCTTAGAATTGCACTACAAGCAGAAGAGAGAAAGGATTTAGACAAATTATAGTGCACCATTCACGTTAGGTGGATGCCACAAAAAAAGATAAGATATAGGAAATAAATAAATAAGAAAAGAAACATTGAAAAAAAAATGACAAATTGTACCTCCGAAGATCAGTGTGTGATATTGAGTGCAACTGACAGATTCTCGCTGTATCCGTGTAAATTGAAATGTGAAAATTCAACGATTAGTAATACAACAAAGCTGAAGATGGAGAATTTCAATTAATTTTGTTAAAGAAATCTTGATATTATATGAGGAACCTTCTTTGTTTTTGCCTTCATTGTTATTTCTTCATCCATCCGAATGTAATCAGACATACAGCATGGCTTGAGATTTTTTTTGATAAATTTACCATCCACACAATTTAGAAGAAACGTACATGTGAATGAATTCAGTATGTGATATTTCAATCTGCATTAATGTCATTTTAAGGTTACATTGTAGATCTATACACACTAAGAAAAAAAGTGCACAAGGGGATCAACCTGTGCGAAATAGTGCCATCTGCAGCAAAACTCAAAAGGTGCACCACTGCACCCTTTTGATGTGCACGCTCAGCAGAATAGGTACATTAAGGCAAAACACTGTTAAGGTGCAATATTGTACCTTTTGACAGCCTCAAGCAAACATTGTCTTATGTAATGGAGTCATTTTTTTTCAATGGAGAGGGTTCGAATCATCTGGGCACTTCGCAGAATGTAAAATATTACTTTTAGCGGTACGATTTTCACCAAACCGTGCAGTTGCACCAAAAAGTTGTTTCAATTGTTGCTTTTCTTTACGCCTTTAAAAGTGCAATGTTGCAGCTCGGTATTCCTTGATGTGTACCTAATTTTTCTGCGACCTTACGTTATTCACTCAACTAAATACGCATTATCAGTTAGTATCTATTTTGGAAGAAAATACAGGAAACAATTACATTCTTGCATTCTACCTAACATTATTTTGATGTTATAAATATCATGACATNTGGCAGTCATGGGGTTCGAGCCGACTTCAATCCAAGCCGAATGATCTACCGACTGAGCTGTGTATATGCTCTTTTATATCGATGAACATTAGGACATTTGATATTAGAACCGCCGTTAGCCACAATCGTATACTTTGACATATTTGCACGGGTACTGTCATCGTTCACGCATACGGGCTATATGTTTTATGTCTTATGAATCCGTCCATCGATAGAAATTAGCGCGCAGTTCAATAGGTAGAGCGTTTGGATTGGATTGAAGGGATCCCTCATTGAATGGGTTTAATTTCCTCAGCTTTGAAGGATTTCTAACTCTTGCAAATTGAGCAAAATATGCAGGGTTTAAGTGCCAGGATAACATCGAAATGAAAGAAATTATCTAATATGATTGCAGTTTCTAAAGACGAGTAATTGCTTAAGCCCTGGTCACATAGGACTCCGGAAGCAACACGATTCAACCCGACTCTTTGTTAATTCACACCTGACTGCTTCAGAACAACGAGTCGGGGTGAATCGTGTTGCTTCCGGGGTCCTATGTGACCAGGGCTTAACCAAGGATTCCAGGGCTTTTTTTAGTATTTAGCCGCAGGTTTCACCATACAAGCCTTCACCTTCTAGAAATCAAATAAAATCAAATGCATTGTCGTTACATAATATGAATACATATATGGGTTGATATGAATATATGGGTATTTCTGTCCATCATTATACCATAGGGTTTCGAGGTTTTCTTATGTAAATATTAATTTTGCAAGTAATTAGAGTTTGGAAGAAACGTGAAAAGAATTCCAGATCATTACAAAACTTATTTTTACGTATGCGACCTATTTAATGTATTGTATTAGTATTGTGTCTTTGTTAGTGACCGGACTCTGCTCGAATGTTGGTAATATGTTGTCTTTGGTCTTTTGTAATTTGGACATGACTGCGTCAGGGTAAATTCCCATAAACCTTAGAATTGCACTACAAGCAGAAGAGAGAAAGGATTTAGACAAATTATAGTGCACCATTCACGTTAGGTGGATGCCACAAAAAAAGATAAGATATAGGAAATAAATAAATAAGAAAAGAAACATTGAAAAAAAAATGACAAATTGTACCTCCGAAGATCAGTGTGTGATATTGAGTGCAACTGACAGATTCTCGCTGTATCCGTGTAAATTGAAATGTGAAAATTCAACGATTAGTAATACAACAAAGCTGAAGATGGAGAATTTCAATTAATTTTGTTAAAGAAATCTTGATATTATATGAGGAACCTTCTTTGTTTTTGCCTTCATTGTTATTTCTTCATCCATCCGAATGTAATCAGACATACAGCATGGCTTGAGATTTTTTTATAAATTTACCATCCACACAATTTAGAATAAACGTACATGTGAATGAATTCAGTATGTGATATTTCAATCTGCATTAATGTCATTTTAAGGTGACGTTGTAAATTTAAACACACTAAGAAAAAAAAAGTGCACAAGGGGATCAACCTGTGCGAAAAGATTCAATCTGCGACAAAACTCGAAAGGTGCACCATTGCACCCTTTTGATGTACACGCTCAGCAGAATAGGTGCATTAAGGCAAAACACTGTTAAGGTGCAATATTGTACCTTTTGACAGCCTCGCGCGGACATTGTCTTATGTTATAGAAGTCATTTTTTTTTCAATGGCGAGGGTTCGAATCATCTGGGTACTTCGCAGAATGTAAAATCATACTTTCAGTGGTACGATTTTCACCAAACCGTGCAATATTGCACAAAAAAAGTTGTTTAAATTCGTTGCTTTTCTTCATTCATTTTTTATTTTTTCATTTTTTTTTTTATTTCATTTTTTTTTATTTCATTTTCACAGGAAAAATACAAAATCATTTTACAAGGAAAATAAAGAATTTTGCAAATACAAAATAATACATCATAATTCTTTACGCCTTTAAAAGAGCCATTTTGCAGCGGTATTCCTAAAGAGGCATTCACACATACACGGTAAGCAACACGGATGAGCACGGTTCATCGTGTCGTGATGATCCGTGTTGCATCGTGTAGACACCTTGTTTGCTTCCTTCGTCATCCGCGTTCAAACGTGTTAACCGAAAGTGAAAAAAGACCTGCACAAGTTTTAGAACTAGCCTACACGGTTCAAACCGTTCCTTGTTGACTCCGTGTACGACCGTGTATCATCGTGTAGACACCGCGTGTCATCGTGTAGACACCGTGTATCATCGTGTAGACACCGCGTGTCATCGTGTAGACACCGTGTATCATCGTGTAGACACCGTGTACCGTCGTGTAGCCAACATCTTGCCACGGTGTATCACCATGTATACACCGTGTGTCCACCGCCTAGCATCTAGTTGATACAGACTTTTTTTCTAAATTTTGTCTACTTATTTACTTTGATGAGTAGTAAAAGGCGATTTTCATTGCTCATAATGTTTGTCAAGTCATCAATTTTATCTCACACCAGTCTAAAATTGGCTTTAGTGAAATTTAAAAAAAAATGCTGTAGGCTTATCAGATATACATGTATTGAACCTCAATGATAATATGAGGTACAATACATATAATATTTCTTTTAAAATGTTGCAGTTAAATTTGCCTGTGATCGTTTTGTCACTCAATTAAATACGCATCATCAGTCAGTATCTATTTTGAAAGAAAATACATGAAACAATTACATTCTTGCGTTCTACCTAAAATTATTTTGATGTTATTAATATCATGACATCGTTTACTCTGAAGCCATATGAAAGATTCAACTGAAATCGGATTTACATGTTTATGAAAATACACATAAAAGTATGCCTGTAAGTCCAATTTTACGATGAAAAATAGAAAATCCAAGGGGAAACCCCTTTGCTCTTCTTTAATAGCATTTGAGGCGTTTTTATGGGAAAAATCGTAATGTTGAATATCCGTTCTAAATACAGACCCACTTTTCCAGTAATGATTCTAATAACCAACTCACGCTTTTATGGTGAACAGCGGGGGACACACCAGGCGTATTTAGAAACCGAATCAGAAAATAGATAGGGACAATACAAATTGACGGGAAAACATGCTGAGTACCATATCAGACTAGTATTCCCCGGATGTTTATTGGCTAAAAGCATGTTAAACACCGGATAAATGTAAAAGAGATATGGCATCCAATTAAAAACTCTCAAAATAAAAGAGGCTATGATTAGTTTGCTGGTGCACAACTCTGATAACGAAGGAAATAAGTAAAAGGCTTCAGACAATGCTTCATAAGCAGAAGTAGCTACATTCATGGAATATATAGGAGGAGGTCATATAAAGCCAAAATCTCAAGGTTTCAGAAACTTCAGAAACATTACTTGCTGCTATGTCGGACAAGCCTCGGGTAAGCTTTAGGGTTGTCAAGAACAACCTTTGTGTTAAAGATATGCATAAATGCTGGTTAACTGATAGATTATAATTTACGCATGTTTCTTGCTAACAAATAAATTTATGTGGTATTCTTCAAACCTATTTGTATCAATAGACCACTTTCGTAATGTATTCAAATTTTATGCACGCTTCTTTGTCAAACGCACAATGACAAATTATTTGTTCACCTGACATATAATAATCCTATTTCAATAGAAGGAATGTGGAAAGAATGTAATGGTTGTTGCTAGGTTGATCAAGCTACAATGTTTGTCCAACCTAGCAACGTTAATGTATGCAAGTGGCATTCTTATTATTGTATTTTCATTATTTCTGACAGCTGAATGAATAATTTGTCTTTGAGGCAAACAAGAATAAATTTGAATACATTACGAAAGTGGTCTATTGAACTACAAAAATATAAATCCAGTTTACATACATTAATTGTTGATATGTCGGGCAAGCCTGTGACAATTTTGGGGTCGTGAAGAACAATTTTTGTGTTAGAGGTTTGCAGTATTATATTTGCATAAAGTCTCTCGAAGTTATTGAGGTCATCATGTGTGTCCTGGATTTTCCGGATCAGATAATAGCATATTTTATATCATAAAATCGTCTGCTCCAAATCTGAAGAATGATGATTGAAAATTATATTTAAAAAAAAACAGGACACCAGCAAACAAAAACCAAGATAGGGCGAAATGTTCCTTTATCAATTAAAAAGTAGGCATAAGTGCTTTAATCATGTTAATTGTCAATTCATCTGGATGTTCTCATCAAAATGCATGCATAATCAGGCGCTGGTGACTATCATAACATCCAAAGAACAATGGCATTAATCGTCCATTCGTAAAAGGGTCCTTGGTCTGACAATCCTTGTGCAAGTTTGGAAAGTTCTCGCAAACTACCTCTGTGTATAGAATACGCACACAATTTGCATCTATTTATTAAATTCACCTAATTGGAGTCATTCTGTAACGCAGCCTTTCAGGTATATCCAGTGTTAATCTCTACAGTGATGGTGAGTGACAAAATGAATTATTCTTTTGTTAAAATCAAAATCAAATAGATTATCTTTTCATCAAGCTGTGTATTGTAAATTGCTTTGATCTGCGAAAAAACAGCATCCGAAAGGGATTCGCACCCGTGAATTTCGGGTATCCAGACCAGTGCCACAACCGCGTGATAACTGGGGTGTCCCAGTTATCGGATCCTTATTGTGATACATAAATTACAACGAGTTACATTTTTGTATGAATAACGTGGTTGGTGAAAATATCATTTTATCAACTTCTTATACTTTAATGGTATTTTCTCCTCACTGTGTGCAGAAGTTACAAAGGCTTTTGGAGAAAGTAAAAAAAAACTTAATGAATAGATTTGTTTACTTTGTCTAAAGCATTTGTCAAAAATTGACTCTAGATTCCTGATGATGGTAATGATGATGATAATGATACTGATAACATTCATGATGATGGTGGTGGTGTTGACGAATGCGATAACCGTGATTATTATAGTGAAGGGGATTTTTAGAAATTACTGGTAACCTTGACAGCAATATAAATATGATCATGTGCGAATAACGTAGGAGGGGGCGACAATTTCGTCAACATGTGAGGAAATCTAAAGTGTCTATTCAAGGGGAATGTGTTATTCAATTGCTGCAATTTAAAATAAAACACTGCCAACTCAATTTAGACTCAGGAAGGAGGGGTGAATCAAGGAAACCTTGCAATTTGGACGAATTCGAGCTAGAGGAAATCAACGCAATGGATGGGGTTCGAACTGCGATCCTCTGGTTGGGAGGTAAAAGTTAGAACCACTGCATCACTGCATAGATTTCGTCATGCACGATATATTGGATGGCAATCTATTGCTCTCATAAAATAGATTATCACCCAAAACTTAGCATGGTGAATTAATTACGGCACCATTTCAAATTCTTATCGCATGTTTTATTATTCGGCTCTGGTGAGGAAGGTATGACCACAAATATAGCCCCATAGTACATCATCACACGAGATAGATCCACCGTCATCATCACATTCAATAATGGCCATCGTATTGCTTCTGAACCCATAAAGGAACGTCCCGACGGTTGTTATCCATATAAATAGACCACGTTTACGAGGAAAACCAAGTACGATGAACGGGGAAGTACGTTTAGTGATGGATATAAGCTGTCAGTGTTAACGTCGCCATGTAGTAGATGTTGTACCGTTTTTTTTCTGTGGCTCGCTACACTGGCGCGCTAAAAGTTAACGCCGCCTTGTTCCCCAAATAGCGTAGCCGACTCTGGGTCGATATTCGCTACAGGTTTTGGCTGATGTAAATTACAGTCCGCTATTGATGACCATGTAGCTTTCTCCATGGTGTTCGCGAGCAATGTGTGGAATCGGTTGCCTTCGGAAAACGCTTTGAAACGTTGAAGGCAATGCGAGGCGCCGTAGAAAATGCATGGTCAGGTGAATGATTTTGTACGAATGGGTTTTGACGTCAAAATATTGCCCATTATTTTTTTAATGCTTGCATATTTTTATTTTTGCTGTTTGTATTTCTTATTAGTAATATTGCAACTGACGTTATTGCTTATTGAATAAATTATTGCCCCTATCCCAACATCCTCTATCCCAACAGTGAAAAAATCACTGACATACTTGGGTATGATTCGAGCCCTTCACCTTCTGATGACAAGACAGGTGTCTTACCAGGCCTGAATTTTCAGCAAAAAAATGTGTCACGTTTGATTTTTTTTACATGAGTGAAGGGTTATATATAAACATGCATGTAAACACAAAATAACTCATTGATAGTTTCATGATTGTGCCAACTTTTCATACCACAGGCTAAGTCATGGATATTTTGCATCTGTATTCAAACATATTTCTATAAATATCTTAAAGAGCATTAAATCGTAGTGAAAAAAGAAAACAGATGATTATACTCTTAGAGGAGTAAGAATGGGTAACAACTCAAAATCATTTCCATTTCATCATTATTAGATTCGACTATACGATGTTATTAACTCAATTACGCACAATAAACATATCTGATTCAAATATATCCGCTGCATTTTTATAAATAGCGCTGATGATGAAAATCAATCACATTGATTTTTGTAATTATGTTTTTGTTTAATTCTTGATATTTAAAGCACGTTCATTTATGAATGAACGACCACAGGCTTAAAATAGGTTTTAAAAATCAATAATAAACATCACTAACGATACACGCAGTTACTCTTTTGAATAGTACAAATTATTTATGGAAAAACAAATATTTCTTCATATTCTATAGTGTCGAAAATAGTCTTATTTTCTTAGGTGCGATAAATATAGACAAAATACCTAATATAGAAACAAAATTACGTAGAAAGATAAAAAGGGTAATTAATATAGCTGAAGCATCGTTTAGTAAACCTTGTGATTTTGGGGGGTTTTTTTCTTCCGTTTCAGTGCCTTTTTAATGATAATTATTGGTTTTGAACAATTCAAATAATGAATGTTCAAATTATACAACGATCGTTTTGAAATAAGAAAATATTGAGCACAGAAATGTTGGAAAATGCTTCTATTTTATTATATGGAGAACTTAGATTCTTGACAAAAATGTTATTTAGAAAAGGCTCAAAGTACAAACTCTCTAGCTATTGAAACTCCATTGCGTGCAACATCATAAGACTTTCCACATGGTTCATAATTCCAGTAACTACAAAATATGAATCATCATTTATATAGCGACCTTTCCACTCATAGATTTTATGAAATGAATCCATAACGATATAGCCTCAGCGTGGCAGTATATTGATTGGGTCATTCATAATTCAAGGCCTAACTAAATACAGCTATTGTTTCCCGTAATGCCTTTCGACGTGTATTTTGAATGCTTCTTTTGAAATGTTTAAATGGTATTGGTTATGACCTTCTGAATTTAGTGATGAGGCTACTGTGTATTTTGCCAATATATTCTTATATAAGTTGTTCATGCCCCTTTCCAATGTGTTCTTCCTTATGTAAGACCAAATCAAAATGCATTGGATTTCCTAAGATTGCTAGCAATTTCATTCTTACTTTCCTTGCACCATAATTAATTTGCAAAAAAAAGTATTCAAAAGACATGTTAAAATCTATTCTATTTTAAAAAGAATTTGTGTGTCGAGTTCCGATAGCGTTTTACGTCATAATTTGAAACATACGAATAACAAAACGTGCATGATATATATAGTTATTCGAGAATGATTGATGTCGTGGTCTAATAATATGCAGGTACACTAGTACAACAGTTAGTAAACTAAGGTGGCTATAATTCTTGTTAATGGCGCTCTTATTTTTCAAATAGATATAAGTCAATAAATGCAGTGTATGTAGGTAAAATATCGCTAATTAATGTATTAAAAAGAAGAAAAAACATGTACTTTTCCGATGGCTCATTAACAACGGCAACCAATAAAACATTACAACTATCTATATGTACGACTAAAAAGACTGAATTGTGAATTCTAAGTAGATTATTGTTCTTGCACAAATTATACCCAATAACAATATACACACCTAGTACTTAGCATTGTTGTAAATTATCTGTCTATTCAACATTGTGTCATGAAATACGATAAACTATCAAAATCCGGTTCACCAAAATATCCTATGTCATTTCATTACATTAAACACAAAAACAAAACATTAAAAAATATGAGGAAATAGCCCGCACCATGGAATCAAGCTCCGAGGATTCGTTTCACATCATTTAAAAGTGGGGAAATAGATAGTAGGATAGATCTATTAAATATCAATCAATAGATATAGCAATTCATAGAAATGTATATCTTACTCAAGGCTTCAGGAAAATCCTGAAGGCCTAACATTATTTGCGTTGAAAAATCTCAACTGTCATATTCTAAATGCAACAACACAAGTTAGACAGCTTGACTTGATAATTTGTAAAATAATAAAATCATGATGTTGACAATGGCCCGTATTCTGATGTCAGGTATAACTTAAACTAGAGTTTAAATCTGTGGTTTAAGTATGGGTAGCCCAAAGTGCCCAAGCTTTATTTAAACTCTATAATTTTTATGTTAACTCCTTTCTTTCCCCATGCTCTGATAATGGATAAAACTATTCAAGTTTTTATTCCAAGACAATTTTTGATACTTTGAGTGCCAAATGTGTTCATAAATTAACCTCCGCCTGTCAGAGATTCAAGCCTCATTTGGCTTTCCATACTTAAACCACAGATTTAAACTCTAGTTTAAGTTAAACCTGACATCAGAATATGGGCCATAGTGTTTAAAGGTAGAATACTTCTTTTGCAGCCTAAAATTTACTTTCCAAGATTGTTGTGTTATGTTGAAGAGTAATAAATGTTAGAAATTATCATCAATCAATTAAGCATGACGATTGGTCATGATAGGTGCATTTATAATTTAATAATTCTTCTATTCGGGCCTCAAATTAATGGATCGTGCGTTCAAAATTCAAAACAGCTGTTGGCCCCTCGTTGACCAATAGCGCAAGAGTCTCTCTCAGTGCGTATTCCGCATGGTGTGGCAGTGTATTGAAGTGCGCACTGCATGTGCTCTTACAATGTTTTTTTTTTATTTTATTTATATTATTTTTTTATTTGAATTAAATATTCTGGACTACATTCGACCAAATGTGCAAATGTTCTACCTTTAACAATAAACTGTGCCCAAATGATGTGATCTAAAGTGTGCATACGGCAACATGTAAGGAAAATATAACCTATATAAGATGTCAATTATGATTAGGTTATTTGTAATTTCTGGAATGTTTAATCAAGTTTATGAAAGCTTGTTGAAAAGGGTACCAACTTCAATCACCTCATGCCTTTTCCCTATAGCAATACAGGAAGCAACACGTGGGACCAGAGTAATATTTTAGTGCATTTTCTGATCTTAATTCGCTAACTAAACTCGCTGTCATTATACATTTTGCTTTAAAATCATTGAAAACATATCATTGGTTTATGACTTTGATCCTTCTTTTCAGGTTTTGCGCGATTCTTTGAAAGTTGTTTGCCCGTTATGACATAACCATAACATTGCGTTTTAGTTCTGTTCAGTGGAGCGCACAACTGTATAACAACTCTACCAAAAATAATTTCACATCTACTGTAGATCGATCACACTATAATGATCGAAGTGTTTACATTTACACTGCGGTTTTACACATTACCGTTAATTCATTAACAGTCAACATCAAAATGAGATTTACACCATCAGTTGAGAATCGGGGTGTTCAAACTAACACCGGGGTGTTAACAAGTATACGCTATTTGTATCATTCACCAACACATAATATTAGGACCATGGTTTGAAATACCAATACTTCTCATACACTGCTATTGAACAAATGATACCATTTAAAAATCTGACATTGATTTCTAAAGTATTGGTATTGTCTTCATTCTCAATAATGTTTGGTTCAATTGATTAAAGAGGGGTTTTGCAACTAATTACACTTAACAGTCGAATGCCCCCCCTCTCTCTCTCTCTCTCTCTCTCTCTCTTAAGCTCAAGCTTTCTCATTCTTTTTTGGATTATTGATTTAATTGTTTTGTGCTCGCTCTTTCTTAAGGTATTGATGGAAATATATTCCAAGAAAAGTATAAATTGATGTTCACGATTTTAATTTCCTCTTAGCATTTTTAGATTGTATGTTTTCACAATTTACCCTTGTACTTCGATGAATAATATTTCTTTCTATGGTCTTGATGGAAATATATTCCGAGAAAAATATAAATTAACGGTCACGATTTTTAATTTCATCAAAACATTTTTAGATTGTATGTATTCACAATTTACCCTTGTACTCCGATGAATAATGTCAAGAAACAAGAAATTATATAAATAGTGCAAGAAAAGCATGCACGTTTAGAAAGAATGGAAAATGCATGAATAGAAGATTTAAGAAAAGATGAGAAGGACAAGAGAGGGGCAAGACAAAGACTTGATCACCATCCAAGCACAATAAGGAGTGAATATTGAAGACAAGGACAAGAAGGCATTTCTTTTTTTCTCCTCATCTCCTAGTTTCTACATCTGTCTCCCGTTTTCTTTACATCTTTCCCCCATCTGCATGCATTATAGCGATTTCGACTCGATCTCTAAATGTCAATATTATGATTACGTCTATTTATAGACGGGCTTTAAAAACTACTATTCCTCGGATGATGTGTGTTGCACAGGAGCACACAGTGTGCGTAGATTCTACATCTATATACCCCCACTGACTGTGTAGCAGCGTATAGTTGCAGCGACGCGAGGGGTATGTATAGGGTAATAAGAAATGGAAATCGTCTTGAATATTTTGAGGAGCGCGTTTGGGGTATGGATAACAAACAATGGGAGGTCTCTGTACAGAAATATTAAACGTTTTTAATGTGAATTGTACGAAATATACATCTGACACGTACTTTTCATTGAAGCTCATGAAATGATATGATTTCGTCTTGTCAGCGTTCAATGAAATCTTGTCAAATTAAAAAAATAATGTTTCGCTTAGAGAATTATAGAATTTGTATGGAACGCCTGATATTCATCTTTGAGTTACTATTACCTGATTACAGCAAACTATTCAAACCATTAACAATATACGGTATTAACCATTTTCATTCCCCTCGTGTTATTTTGCTTCGTGCTTATTCCTTGTTGACAAAATTGTTTACCTTCATCGAGACCGAATCCGGTGGAAGGGGGGGGGGTCATGCCAGGGTACGTAGCGCCATGCAAGACGCGACAAATTCCCCTCCCCATCCCTCCTCCTGCCACGTATTCGGTGGGTTGGGCTCAGGCCAGGTTGAGGTCAAGCAAAAGCACACTACCCCCACCCTCGTCTTCCAGCTACGTGCCTGCTGTTGAAAATATTGTCGATAAAACAATTATTGGTGCACGAGAAAACATAAAAATGAAAGAATTACGTGACTGAAGCACGGGAATAGACCCATTTATTGATTTCCCGTTGAAGCATAGTGTAGAAAATGGCCTTGAAAATTTATATTTGTTTGTTGCTTACGTTTGGAGTTACTGTACTGCATGCCAAAACTATTCATCCATCTTAGTGAAATTGTCAATTTGATTTTTCTTTTTCAAATCTATTTGGAACGGATCTTTACTTGAAATCATTTCTATATAGAAAATAAATAAGCTTTTATTTGTGTGATGATACCGTATTGGTTATTGTTTGTTAAATTTTATCAGGTTTCTTTAAATATTCAGCTTAATTGTATCACATTAAAACGTACTCCATTTTACATGATATGCTTTTCATATCTACCTCATAAACTATCCTTGTCAATGAGTTATCATTCAAAATTATGATAAAATAGCTAATTCAAATGATATATTTTTGAGCTGTACGAAATTACACCCCTCCCCTATCAAAATTATACCCCTCGGTAAAATCACATGAAACATATCTAAGCCATTTTTTTAATTCATGAGATGTATGCAATTTTATACTCATAGAAGCTCTTTATCTGTTGTACGTTTATAATCCGGTGTATGGATTGTTGTTACAATTATGTTATATCACTAAATATTACAAAAAGTACTGAAAATACAATCTTCACCGTTAGAGCTAGAGATTTATTATTCTAAATCCGTTCATCTTTTTACCCGCCTCCTACTGTAGAGTTAAATTGTAAAGATCGCGATATATTTCCAATGATATTGAATGAGGATTTTTGTTTTAATGTTTATAACGATAGTCGTGAATCATAGAAATTATAGATCGTAAAATGCACTTATGAGAGGTGTAATGAATCATTATGGTGAAATGTAAGATATTTGTTTTCAATGAGTAGGCGCAGCTAATTGATTGTGTCCACTTTTGTAATAAAAATTTTCTTATTTTAGAATAGTTTCCATTCTGAACTTCCCCCGCCTTCCTCTTCTCTCTGTACTATTTCCTCCTCTCAAACACCCACCCAACCACACTGTCACACATACAAACACACATACATACATACATACATAAATTAATACATGCACACACACACACACACACACACACACACATACACACATCCCCACACAGTCACGCCTCCCTCTCCCTCCCACATTCTTCCCTCTCCCCTAGTCATGATAGGAAATTTGAAATACATTTGTAGCTCTGAAGAAAAATACCTTTGTACTTTAGTTAATACTCAACACTTTCTTTAATTAAAATGGCTTATTTTCTCTTCAAAATGGTGCAGACAAAATGACAGAGCTTGAGGGTACTGGGTAGTAGAGCGGAAAAATACAAATACTTCTCCTTGGACTCTATTATATTGCCCTCAAGTTGAATAAACAACTCCATAGCACTCAGAATGGTATTCTATTTTAGCCTGTCAAGATATCATGCTTAGTATTCTTAAGAATATAATTGTGACTCTTATGAACTATACCCTCTGATTTGTAAGTAAAAAAAAATTGTAAATTGACTCACAGGTGGGTTTAAATACTATTTCTTGTGAGAAAACTATGAACATGTGATTAAAAACAAGTCAATTGTTTAATGTAAAAAGAAATCATAAAAACAATCTTTAAAAATATGCTTATAATGACAAATATTTTTTTGTCGTTCTCCAACGATCGACTTGAATATATTTTTAGGTGTTCGTTGGCTTTTCCTACATGAAATATGTTCCAAAAACAAAAATATATGAACAATATGAAAATTTTTCTGTCGACGTATTGTATTTTTTTCAAAAATCGTACTTTGGGGCAACCCAACAAATTGTTTTTATTTAAGGTATTGGATGTGATAATAAGATTATGGTGATGTAGCTAATGGTGATGTATTGGGCGATGATGATATGATGATGAATACAGTAATATTGATATTGATAATAACGGTAATCTTAAAGTTTGTTGTGGGTAGTTGTGTTCACATTATTACATACAATGGAAATAGATGACAAAATGTTATGTAAATCATCCTGGATACGATGCTAAAAAAATCCAAAGAAAGTACATGGAAGAACAATCAAAAGCACTCTAGAACAGACAGTAAAGCCCACTGCTTAAGTGAAAGCATTGCCATAAGTAGATGAACGGGCCAAATACTTTACAATGAAAAAACGCTGGTGTTAAATTTAACACTATCCGAAATCTATGTAGAACCACACCAGAAAAGTGTTAAAATAACACCAGTTTGGAGTCCATCTAATATATTCCAATACCAACTGGTGCTGTTTAAGGCCCTACACAACACTGATTTGATTCCAAACTGGTGTTATTTCAACACTTTTCTGGTGTGCTCCTATATCGATTCCGGTTGGTGTTAAACCTACCACCAGCGTTTTTTGCAGTGTAGATGAACGGGTCACATACTTTCCCCGCATTAGCGTGACGTCTTGACTACCTACTAAAATGCAGAGTTGCATTTCAAATCCACCCTCACAATTACTGTGCCTCGCTACGCACGTGGAATAATACGCCACACAGTTATGGTGGGATTGTGTGAGTGAGTGGGTGGGCATGAGTGTGCGTGACTATGTGTGTGTGTGTGTGTGTGTTTATTTGAATCCTTGCATTAAACATGCATCCGAGCTTCTGATAATGGAACGCCGAAACCGTTAGGTCTGAAGGTCGACTTTAAGTAAGGGAGCTCGGAGGGTGCGGAATGGTTGTCAAAATAGAACAGAAAAATGCAGAACTCGACATGCTAAGTAGAATAGAATAATTGATCAGACAGAAAACGGTAATTCTAAAGCACATTATAACTAATTTTCTTAGTCGTTTTCTTTACTTATATGCTCACTAGAATCACATCATCAATCTTAGAATATATTTAGTGGAAATTGTTTTTTATATTGATTGGCAATATTTTTGTATTGAAATAGGAAAAAATGAAATAGATAAAATAACATCACCTGATTTAAAAACACCTTTTTTGTTATTTGTTTTTACACTGAGCACTTCGATTCCACTCACTAGATTAGGGAAATAAAATCATGAATCTGAAAATAGGGTTGGTAAAAAGATGTCTTTAGTATTTACTGGTCTTCGTTTTGTCCTGTAATAAAAAAAAATAAGTAAAATCACCTGGTCTAACGTATCTTTCTTGTTAATTTTGTTTTACTGAGTATTTCTTTTAAACTTACTAATAATATAGAAACTATTAAAGAAACTATTGAAGAAGCTAAGTCAGAAATTATCTTTAATATTCAATGGCTTTTGTTTTGTCTTGAAATGAAAATTCTAAAATAAAACATCATCACCTGGTCTAAAAAATGGTTTGTTTACTAGCTGGGCACTTCCTATGAACTTACTAGCTTATTATAGAAATAAAATCATTTAACTTTTAAAGAAGTTTAATCAGATACTGCCTTTAATATTCAATGTTCCTAGCTTTGTCTTGAAATGAAAACTCTGAAATAAAATATCACTTATTCTTATATTCTCGATATCCCTATGACATGCATTTGGCTTTGATGTGTTTGGAATAGGGATTATTATAATGTCGAGAGTACCGTTGAAAGTCTTAATGGTAAGCACGAACGGCTTAACCCCCATTAACTGTCGAGGTACCTCGTCATTTTTCTTCCTTTTTCTATTACGCTCATCCACCCCCCCCCCCCCATAAGCATACACACCACCCCTCTCTCTTCCTCTCCCATTATCTGTCTATTTTCGCCCCCCCCCCCCACCGCACACACATGAATATAAACAGACATACACACAATATAGTATATAATAATAATGATAATAATAATAATAATAATAATATCTATAAATCTTATTTACCCAGAGTAGCCACATTCAGCTGTAAGCTAGCTGCTCTTCCAGTGGGCCCTGCATAACGTAAAGTTATTATTACCCTTCTCCTTTCTTAAATGCCGAGCGCCTGACAAGAAGGCAGATGGTCCCATTTTTATATAAGTCTTTGGTATGACTCGGCCGAGGATCGAACCCACGACCTTCTGTTCATGGGGGAGGACGCTCTACCAATGAGCGACACATGACCGGTAGTTAGGATGAAAAATCGTATGAAAATTAGGCAGATACTGTATCAATCTGGAGACTTTCCACGGTTTAGTTTGTCTTTGAAGGAAGAATAATAATGTAGATTGCACCAATNTTTGAAGGAAGAATAATAATGTAGATTGCACCAAAATTCCTTGCAGAAAATTATATCTATATTATTTTATATCTTTATTTGTATTTATTCACTTATTTGAATTCCATGTTGCATTTAATTTTCGTCGTAAATACAGCTGTGAAGATAATTTACATTATATCTCATATCAGGGAGACAAACATCACTGATCTCTGTGTACAGCAGGCATGAACATTTTAAATCTTAACAATTTTAAGACAATGCAAACGTTGACTGGAGTTCAAAACTAAAAAAAAATACGGGATTTTAGCTTCGAATAACAGTTTGATATATCAAATATATATATATTTTGCTCTTTTGCTCTGTCATTTTTGCTTTATATTTGCACAATCAAATTGTTTTGATTTTCCTTGTTCTGTTAAATTGTAAAGCGCTATGGTACTCTCTGTTTTTAGCGCTTTAGAAATAATCTATATTATATTATAGTATATAGATATATATGACATATCAAAATAATTTTACCTCATTCCATCAGAAAATGTCTTTAGAATAAAAGTTATGATGGAAAACCAATATCAAACTGTACCAGGAAATATGCTATAAGTGAATCAAAGATTGAGACCACTACCATAGCAACCGGTCATGTGACCTCTGAAATTTAAAATTTGTTTTAATCGAAGAAATTAAGGGGAAAATATACTCATGCAATTTGATGGCTAATTGATATCATTAATTACACTGGTCAACAGCGAAATTTGTTGTCTGTGATTTTTCAGCTGATTTATAGTAAATCCAAGGTGCTGAATCAAAAATTCACATTGGTATTGCTCAATCAGGTCAAGTTTCCGAGCTATCCCCACATGTTGTTTTTTATGTTTTGTACACTTGAATGCATGTGTGGAGCACTTTTAAAGGGTTTGGTGGGCTGAAATGTCATGGAAAATTGATATTTTTGTTAGAAATGATTATACTAATGGCAATAAATATCCAGGTCCAATATTTTCTGGTAATTATGTTGAAAATCCCTCAGTTTGAAGCTGTGAAACCTTAAAATCCTAAAAAAAATTGGATGGGGCAACGTATAAAATTATTGGACAAAAACTGAACTGGAAGACCAGCCAAAATACTTATTTTTCAACATAAGAATATGAATTAGATAAACAAAACAAAAAAAGTTTGAGGAAAATCAAACAGAATTTGGGAAAATTATGAATTTTTGATTTAAAAAATGATGCAAATAATAAACACAATTATAGACCAATTGGCAACTTCCGTGACACCTTTTATTACCAGATGTACCATGTTATCATGTTTATATAAGAAAATTGTGAATCTATATTTGTATTTATGACAATCTATTAAGTAAAATTATAAAATCTTATGAAATTCAATTGTTTTAGTACATGAAATATTATTCAGTTTCATAAAAATGGAAATATTAAAATGTTTGTTAAATTTCTTTAAAAATCTAAACATTCTATGTTTTTTTTTTAATTATAGGTATTTATTCTCATCCATGGATAAAGGATAAATGGTGAACGAGCCATTATCTTATCACCAGTGTCACCAAATTTGGATATTTGTATAGTGATTTTGGCATTATTTTCATCACTTTTTATATTATCAAAAATTCTGCATTTTCTCTTTACCTCTCAAATTTTCCTTAAACTTTTTGGGTCTTTTTTACTACATTTAAGTTCTGCTGTTCATAAATAAATATTTTGGCTGGTCTTATCCTTTAATTTTGAAAAAAAAATAACCATATGAGTTGCTCATCCGAATATTTAGAGGATTTTGAGGTTTCATGGCTTCAAACTGAGCCATTTTCAGCAAAACTATATGACTTTAATATTTCTTCCTATCAGTATAATCATTTCGAACCAAAATATTCATCTGCCATGTCATTTTATTCCATCAACACCTTCCAAAAGGGATCTACACATGTGTACATGTGAACAAAACGTAAAAAACAACATGTGGGGATAGCTCAAAAACTTGACCTGATTGGACAAAACCGATGTGATTTTTGGATTCAGCGCATCAGATTCACCCTAAATCAGCTAAAATATCGCAGACAACTTTCAAAATGTAAAATTTTGTTGACCAGTGTTATCTACCTAATCGCGTTAGTAATATTGCTTTGAACTGTTAAAGAACATATTTTGTATTTTGTTTCAGGTTTTTTAAACAGAAAAGACAAATAATATCCTGCTTATCATATTGAAATTGTTTTTTAATAACCTTTAAACTATTTTTGATTGAGGAACTTGGCTTTAATGACCTTTCCGATTTCATTAGATTTTCATTATTTCATACACCCTTCAAAACTTAATTCAAATTCCCTTACGCGTTGAATAAGCACCAAAATATCCCATGGAAGTTTAATTTTCCATTGAGATTGGTGCATACATTTTTGGTATATGTTTTCCACGATCGTAAGTGATGCCGGTATAATGGGTATGTTATGGCCACTACCTCAGTCTCCATAACCATCTTATGCAGTCGTCTCAAGATATTATGACTGATCAGTTGCCATGACAACGAATACCCTCTGCATCAATTCTCTCTTTATCTCTCCCTCATCCATCCCTCTCGCGCATCTATCCATCTGCTTGCTCAACCACATTCCTTCTCTTCTATTCTATCTGTACCCCTCTCTCTCTATCTCTCTCTCTCTCTCTCTCGCTTTCTCCCTCTATCTATCTTTCTCTGAATCCATTTCCTCCCCCCCCCCCCTTCACTGCCCTTTCTCTCCATCTCTCTTCCATCCTCGCGCTCATTCATCCACGTCATGGTCTGTATCTTTATCAATCTTTCTGCTTGCCCAACCATGCACGTTCATTTTCTTCCATTCTTTCTCTCCCCCTCTCTATCCATCTATCTCTGGATCCATTTCCTTCCTCTCTCTCCGTCTCTCTCTCTCTCTCTCTCTCTCTCACTATCTCTCTCTTTCTCTATCTATATATCCATTTATCTCTCCCCATCTCCCTCCCCCTCTCCCTCTCCATCTCTCTCTCTCTATCTCTCTCTCTCTCTCTCTACCTCTCTCGATCTATATCTCTAAATATCTATATATCTATCCCTGTATCAAATTCCTTCCTCTCTCTTTCTATCTCTCATCCTTTTTCGTCTTGAAAGTTTACGTCCAAGAAGGGAAATCTTCTAAAATGACGTCAATGCCCCCTTCGTCCTCCGGGGTATTTTTACGGCGAGTTAGACGCGTGTACCATGCCTTTCTTCACGCGTATTTCAACCGGGCGTTAACATTAAGAATGCGGTGATGATGGTGAGCATGGTCGTCCCAAAATTCATTATTTTAACGAGGTTTAATATCAAAGTCTATACTTCTGGCGTACTATAAACTATCATAATGATCTCTGTTTAGTGTCCCGTTAAAAAGTTGGCATGAATGTATTTTGGTATAATTTGGCTTAGGTAGAATTTCATTCATTCATGATACGAATGAGTCATGAATTTCAACCCTCTTAACAAGTAGGGGCACTCATATATTTTACTCTTTCAATAAAAGGATAATAATAGAATATTAAAAAAAATAATGATATGATCGAAGGGCCCCCAGTACTTCGATTACTGATGGGGCTACCCTGTTAAAAAAAACCGAAATAGAATAGAATAAAATAGATACAATTGGCATAGGAATGAGCAAATTGCACTAATTTAACACTTCTGCATATCAGCAAACCTGATGACATCATGTACAATTGTGATAAGCTTTCATATCTTTGATATTCTATATTTTTTCTTAAAAGTTCCATATTTCATCTAATCTTGCACAGTGCATGGTATGTAGAAGGACATTTTCCTCAAAGTACATTGTCTAAAAGTATAAAATAACATGTGACGCCATAATATTCTGCCAAAGAACACATGGATCTTTATCAGACAATATTTCTGACAGTGTCTGAAATTTAGAAAAAAATATCAACTTATTTTTCAGATTTTGTTGTTCATCTCATGTTGCTCAGTCATATCCATCAACAAAACACTTATGTCTTCTCTTTTAATTACTAACTTATTAAAGTAAAGTATAGGAAAGTATAACGATGGATTATTTCCTTTGCGCATGACTTCAAAACAAGATTATTGCATTGGTACCGGTAATTAGACATTTTTACTGAACTGCACATAATAAAGAAGCCAAACTTAAATTGTTCTACGACTATTGCTGCTTAAACCCACGCAAAAACATTTCTTGCTTTGATAAGGGTGTTGTTCTAAAGTTGCAATTGATCGCAAGTTGCAGTTGATCGGAACCTGACAATTGAAATCATTGTTTCATTCGCGTCTTGTTAAAATAATGCGCATACCGCGCGCGAATGAAAATTCGCGTAATAATTTGCAAAGTTGCAGTTGATTTGCAGTTAATTTGAACAACGCCCCTTTAATAGGGGTGTTGCTACAAACTTGCGATCAATTGCAACTTTGCAGTTGATCAGCAGGCCGCGCCAATTATGCACGCGTCTTGTCAAATGCGCAGACAGTGCGACTCCAATAGGCGGGTTTACTACTAGATGCAAATTTTATGCATACCTCTAACACAAAGGTTGTTATTGACAACCAGAAAGCTTGCCCGAGGCTTGCCCGATATAGCAACAAGTAATGTATGCAAACTGGATTCCAAGTATAGTAGTCTTATTGTGATCAACCGGTCTATGGAATACCACGTAACTACGTTAAACTGACATAAATTTGAATATATATGTAAACCCGCCTATTTAAAACTGATTTGGAGTTGTTTTGCGATAAATTGCAAGTGTGTAGCAACACCCCCAAATGAATTCATATTTGAGAATAACTGGTGGGCTAAGTTTAATTGTTTCCCTTATGTGATAGGCCCCTGGATTTCATATGACTGATGTATAAGCAATATGTATTTTGAAAACACAGCAAAAGAAAGGAAAGGAAATGAGGTAGTTTAGAGGCGTGTATCATTCAATTCTGAATATTTACGTCAGAAGAAGAAGAGAGAAAGAGGATCGCCATCTTAACGTCTCCATCCGAAAGACGGTATGCGACCAGGCTTCGAACCCACAGGCAGGAACTAACCCGAGTATGATGAGTGTCCCGAACAGCTTGATTTCAGGCGCACGCCACGACGCCTCAGAGATTTTTTTTAAGAGATTAAAAAAATATATTTATAGCCAACTCTTATTTCACAGTACACAGGAGAAAAAGCAAAAACAAATATTCCTTTCTCTGCGACTATGATTTAAAAAAAAACCGTGCAGAGTGTCACATCTATATTCAAATGATATGGTTGATTGAGTTAATGCGATTTGATTATTTTGTGCATTTCTGTCTACAATATTCGTAATGAATAAACCAAACTTTAATTATAAATTGACCTTTTGTATATGGTCAATGGCCAAATGAAAACGTGACTTGGATAACAAAAAGCTTATCTGGCATAAACAAAAAAGCTTTCGCGTAGGACTTGAGATTTAAAGGCGCAAGATTCATGCAATATATCAATTACTAGTATTCTATTCGGATATACAATTCAAAGTAATCATTCTATGATTTAAAAGATCAAAATGAGACTATTTCATATAAAGTATCCTTTTCTCTCATATATAAATATATACACACACATCTCACGCACATACATACATACAAACTAAAATTCATGCAGACATACGTACATAATCCATACGTGTCATGACTTGTGTAATGCTTCAGAATCAAAACAATTTACTTTTAAAGTTTTGAACCGTTTAGATATGCATTCAAACTAATTGTCTACAACAGTTGAGTATTTTTTTTATTTAAGACCTCAAACTGAAAGTAAAATCTGCCATATTTCAATTTCTCTCATGCACTCAAAAATAATCACACATACACTTGTGTAATGCTTGAAAATCTAGACAATTTACTTTTGAAATTTTGAATCGTTTAGATTTTCTAATATTCGAACGGTCCTCTGGAGATACTCCAATGTGTAGGCCCTATTCCCTGTCCACTGTGGAGCAAGGGGAACGCAATCTCCATCCTCATCCCCAGAATCTCGCTTGGTTTGATATAATGTTTCGTCCTCAACTCGCTGGAAACTGAAGATGCGGGGGAAAGACATCTTGGGTTTCAAAGTCAAATTCAAGGTCAGCCATTGCATTATGACGTCATCGCACCTCAGAGGTCGTGTGTAAATTTCGTTTCGTTCAATTGAAGTGCATTGATGTGGGCTTTATTACAGCATTCACATTTGCTCTGTCTTTCTTATGGTTTACCTGTTTTGTCTGGTGATCTTGAATTCGGTGATACTTCAGAGAACGATTTTCGTCTCATAAGTGTTTTGTAGACTTTAGCTTGATGTGGACGCCTGGAGGATCATTTGTTTTGTGTTCAGAACAAAATATTAGCTGTGTATATGTCGATGACGTTCAAATGAATAAATTCCAAATTCCAAATGTATATCTGGGCGGTGTTTCATCAATATATGAGAGACTTTAAGAACGACTGATATCAATTCTTGGAGTAAATACGCATAATTCTATCAATCATTACGTACAAGAACGGATACCAGTCTTTCTTAGTTTGGTGAAACAGCAGCCATTATAGTTAGCAATGCGCCAGAATGAAGAAGTTAAAAGGGTGTCATTTTGCATCTTGAAACACTGAGAGCATCATTTCGGGTGCTCTATTGTATCCTTTCATGAAGGTTGATTAATGCAATAACTTCCATACTATTCCACCTTCTCCCAAGAATGAAATATTTTATAACATATCTAAAACTCGGCAGTTGTGGGATTCGAAGATGCGGGGAAAAGACATCTTGGGTTTCAAAGTCAAATTCAAGGTCAGCCATTGCATTATGACGTCATCGCACCTCAGAGGTCGTGTGTAAATTTCGTTTAGTTCAATTGAAGTGCATTGATGTGGGTTTTATTACAGCATTCACATTTGCTGTATTTTTCCTTTGACTTGCCTGTTTTGTCTGATGATATTTAATTCGCGGCTACTTCAGAGAACGATTTTCTTTTCATTTTGTTTTGTAGACTTTTGCTTGATGTGGAAGCCTGGAGGATTATTTGTTTCGTGTTCAGAACAAAATATTGGCTGTATATGTCGATGACGTTCAAATGAATACATTCCAAATTTCAAATGTATATCTGAACGGTTTTTCACAAAGATAAGAGAAACTTTAAGAACGACTGATATCAATTCTTGGAGTGAATACGCGTAATATTATCAATTATTACGTCCAAAAACGGATACCAGTCTTTCTTATTTTGGTGAAACGTCGCCCATAATAATTATCAATGTATCAGTATGGAGAAGTAAAAAGGGTGCCATTTTGCATCTTGAAACACTGAGAGCATCATTTCGGGTGCTCTATTGTACCTTTTCATAAAGGTTCATTATTGCACGACTTCCATACTATCCAGAAATATTGCTCCTGCTCCCCAGAATGAAATATTGTATAGAATATTTTTAAAACTCGGCAGTTTTGGGATTCGAAGATGCGGGGGAAAGACATCTTGGGTTTCAAAGTCAAATTCAAGGTCAGCCATTGCATTATGACGTCATCGCACCTCAGAGGCCGCGTATAAATTTCGTTTTGTTAAATTGAAGTGCATTGATGTGGGCTTTATTACAGCATTCATATTTGCTGTGTCTTTCTTATGGTTTACTTGTTTTGTCTGGTGATATTTAACTCGGTGATACTTCAGAGAACGATTTTCTTTTCATTTTGTTTTGTAGACTTTTGATTGATGTGGACGACTGGAGGATCATTTGTTTCGTGTTCAGAACAAAATATTGGCTGTATATGTCGATGACGTTCAAATGAATAAATTCTAAATTCCAAATGTATATCTGGGCGGTGTTTCACCAAGAAAAGAGACTTTAAGAACGACTGATATCAACTCTTGGAGTGAACATGCGTAATATTATCAATCACTACGTACAAGAATGGATACCAGTCTTTCTTATTAATAATTATCAATGCGTCAGTGTGGAGCAATAAAGAGGGTGTTATTTTGCATTTTAAAACACTGAGAGCATCATTACGGGTGCTCTATTGTACCTTTTCATAAAGGTTGATTATTGCATAACTTCCATGCTATTGCACCTTTTCCCAAAAAGGAAATATTTAATAAAGTATTTAAAAACTCGGCAGTTGTGGGATTCGAAGATGCGGGAGAAAGACATCTTGGGTTTCAAAGTCAAATTCAAGGTCAGTCATTGCATTATGACGTCATCGTACCTCAGAGGTCGTGTGTAAATTTCGTTTCGTTCAATTGAAGTGCATTGATGTGGGCTTTATTACAGCATTCACATTTGCTGTATCTTTCCTATGACTTGCCTGTTTAGTTGTCTGGTGATATTTAATTCGCAGTTCCTTCAGAGAACGATTTTCTTTCTATTTATTTTCGTTTTATAGACTGTTACTTGAATTGGAGGCCATGGGGGTATTATTTTGTTTAGAAAAAATGTATATATTATAATGGTCAGAAGTGCAATGTAAAATGGTTCAATTTTTCACTGTGTAAAGGTATGGTCACACCGACCGAGCGGAGCTGTAGCGGTCCTTTAGCGATAGGGATTTAGTCTGCAAGGAGAGACCCAGGGATTTCTGTGTATGCATGTGCAGAGCGTGATACAGGGTATGCTACCGACTAAGCTAATCGCTGCTTTCGACCAATGGATGGATTCATAATAAATCAAACATAGACATTTAGCCACCACAAAAATATATTGTGAAAAATGAATGACTTTTGGTAAATCTACAACCTAGAATGTGCAAGAAAATCTCAGTATGGGGTCCCCCAGACTGAACCAATAGTTTATTTCTTGATAAAGGACACCGTCTCATGCACGGAATAAGACGCAAAAATCAGAATTTAATTTTGTGTATACCTTTTTAGTATTCATTTGTCCAAGCTCGGAAATAACCTAGAATATTCCCGATAACAAACAAAGTATCATTATTACCAAGAGAGGGTGCTAAATACGGTCAAAATCAAATTTCAAAGGAGAATAGGTTTATTAAAAGATAAGATATTGTCCGTAAGGATTCTTCGATAGTGTTGTATCATGTTGTACCTTGATAGTGTATATTGTAGCTATGATGATGATGTTGATATATAAATATTAATTGTTTACAATTATTTCTCTTACAATCTTTGCTCGTATCATCATGTGGTATCATTATAATTAATCCTTATTATGATAATCACTTTCGTCGTCATCATCATTCGTCAAAATATTGTACTAATCAAGAATATATAATTTTAAAAAAGCTCTCCTGATTTATTCTTGATTGTAATTGATTTGACAAGAAATAGTGTTTAATAATCATTCACCATAGATTCATCATGCTAGATGGGTGTTAGAATGTACACTTCTATGTGTGAAGTATCTACATCTAAATAGCGGGTTGTTTAGGCAAAAAAATATTGGATTGTCCGCGAATGTTATTTTTAAAAAGAAACTTGTCGGTCGGAAAGAGTGTTTGATTTTTTTATTATTCATGTTGTGTGATTCTTTCAACACAATGTTCATGATTCATCATGAAAATGTGCCTTTTAACTTCACATTAACAATTATTTTTTTTAGATTGTATTTCACAAGTTTATATATAATTTTATTTTGATGTCCAAATTGAGTAAAAGTTAAACACACACACACACACACACACACACACATAACTAATCATATACAGCTCGGGCTATGTATATTAGTGTAAAATTTAGTTATGGTTTGACATGGAGCAGGTATTATTTCTAGCACTGACTTTGGCGCTGTATGACGCCTGATCCCCTGATCCAGTTTTGATCCCCTGATCCAGTTGCGTAACTAGGATTGCACTTGAAGGAGGGTGGGTACCGTTTTACGGGGTTCACCGTCCCATCCCTTCATTTTATATGCTTTTTTATTTATTGTTCCTTTTTTCACATTTGGTTAATCTCCTCTGTGTACATGATCATACATTGCAGATCTAGCACAGTTATATACATTTTGGTGTCAAAGATTTTCACGGCTGTTTTCCCCAATTTTCTAATTTGTTTGTGTTGTTTTTGACCATCTAGTGGTGTTCATTTTTTTCGCAATGTATTTTTCATATAAAATGTGTGGTTCCCATGTTAGTCTTCTCAACATCCCGAAATCAAAACGCACCATTTTATCCTGTAGAATATTTTATGTAAAAGAATCGAAAACAGGCAGCATTGTTGAAGAATGAAACAACAGAAATAAACGCTGAGAACTCAATAAATTACCGGTGTTACATTATACCAACACCAAAATGCTTGAGGTTTGTATAGTGTATTGGGGTCTAAACAACCCCGTTTGTGCAAATCCAACAGATATAGCAAAACCCAATGCGACAAAAAGAACTCGAATGATATAGCGCCCCCTGCTGTTTCTATCGATCACGGGGTGAACACTTTGCCAATTGTTGATTTGTATTGATCAATTGCGTTAGAAAGATCAAAGGAATAACAGGGGTGCTTCCGCCTAATAGAAGCAACTACCTGTGTGTTTATTGATAATTATACACCCATGATCTTAAATTATTCAGGAGTTATTTGCTCTCTAAAGCGAGGGCTCTTTGGAAAATGATAAATGGTTAGAGGGGAGAGAGAGAAGTGTGATAGAAGAATGGCGTACACATGATGAAGCCCAAAGGAAAAATAAGCATTTTGTCTTCCAATGAATTTAAGAGTCTATAATTATTTACAACTCTATTATATTAAATACATTTATCCAGGATAGAAAATTGGTTGTAGGATATTCTACTATTGAGTTCTATAAGAGATAAACTTTAATTAGTATCCTTTCTAACATGTCGAGTGCTTCGTGTGTTTTATGTATTTATTTGAGTTTTACCATATATAAATTTATCTATTTAGAGTAGGAAATGACTACACCTTTTATATACGAACTGTTACTTTATGTATGTATTTTTAATCAGCGCTTTTTATCCTCTGGAAAAAGCGCTATATAAATTCAATTATTATTATTATTATTATTATTATTTATATCTTACTTTCTGAGTTCTGCAAATCTCTATCCAACTAATTACTAATTGTTTATTTGGCATATACTACACAGAACAAGTTAGAGTCCAAATATGAAAATGTTGTCATATATATACACTGTAAACATTTTTTACAAGTCCTGAATAAACATGTGATATTCATCGATTTGTTGATCATATTCTTATATTTATAGATTATAATATTTTATACTTGATGTGTTTGATATGATAACTCGGCCACCATAACTATATTGTCGACGAAGTAATCTTGAAACGGACTCAAATGATTGGCTCGCCTATGTGTTTTACATCTGTCATATTTTATATATTGAATGTGCATTTATCATGGATTTATCATACAGCTAATTGTTCATAATCTTGTAGTAATGAATATACTCCTCCATAAAACCCTTCCCATCTCGTCGTATACTGTGGTGGTGCAATGCGAACATCGGCATGATCATGTTGCCTGCTCCCAGGTTGAACGCGTGCGCCGCACACACCGCGCACACGTACGTCCGCTCTCCAAAACCAGGTACGAATTCCATTCAATCGTCGATTTCTCGTGCCCGCTAGAGAACACTTCTTCGAGTCATTAGTGTAGGTCCGTGCGCCCGTCCGGAAAAGACGTATCGCGGACGCTGTTTTATCTCTGCAGTAAATTTGACAGGTTGTCAAACTAAGTGCTTTTTGTGCCAAACTTACTGTTTTCTGATTCGGATTACTGTGTTTTATATCGCCAAATCTTGAACAATATTTATCAAATGGATTAGACTTGTGTCATATTTGAGTGAAATTGGATTAACTTGTTTCGTGTCGTCTGCTAGTGGATTTTGTTATTTGTTTTCATCGGTACACCTGTGAAGTGTCATAGCGCATCGTACCACCTGCCACTTCACCCGTAACAGAAAGGTTGGAATGAGGGTTTTCATCACTCCATTCTCTCTTCGTTAACGAACCTTCCAATCATTCCAAACTTCATTATAACTACGTGGATGTTGACCCTACTCCTCATCAATTCCCCAGCCGCAGTGATTTACTAGGACCTTATTATCTGGAATATAACAATCAATTTCCTCACAACGGAGTAGGCGGTTGTACTATGGAATTTAGCCACCAGCGTCATAACCCGAATAACGTTGGAAGTGTCTTGATAGAACCTCCTAGCAAACTCTCCCCGACGTCAATCCACAGTCCTCAGAAGACAACGCAATACGGTGGGCGATGCATGACGTCGGGCACTCAAACAATGAATTGGCCGATGAGTTACGATGAACTGGACGATTCCTTTGGTATGTCTGTCAAGGATATTGAATATTTAGACTCGGACGAGAGCTCATCGTCCGATTCCCCGGACAGCGAGGGAACAGCGACATCAGCGGTGTCCGCTCTGGACGCCAAGAACCGCGTCTCGAGGCCGAAGTCTTTGGACCTGCGTCGAGAGGTTCTCGTGATCCGCACAGCTGCTCCAACGATGCCCCGTGAGCATCTGAAGCTACGCTCCACCCGAAGCCTGGAACCTACGCCATCGGCTAGGGATCCTTCAAAGACAAATGGAGCTATCAAATACAAGGAAGAACCTGCTTCGGGTCGAAGTATGTCCAATACGACCGGAACTGGCTCTAGTCCAGCTCTGGTCCAGCATGTCCAGACATCGTCCATTACGCAATCACCGAAACCCAAGCAGAAGCTGCGTGCAGTCCGCTCTCTGGACACCACACTCCTGCACAAGCAGGACAACGCTGATCATGGCAACGACTCGGATCATTCTTCAAAATCCATCGGGGATTCGTACAGCCCGTCGCCTTCGACAAAGCGCAGGTTCCCTTACCTGCAGAAGCTTGCAGCCAGCATGCGCGTTGGTGGGCACCACCACCATCACCACCACAGTAGCAGCTCCACGGGGAGTTCCCCAAGCCCCATCTGCGAGAGTCCCGATGGCGCTGTCTTTGATGACAGTCCCTTCTCCCCGACCTCACCCAACCTCACTAAATCCTCGACTGATAGCCTCACGTCTCCTTCCTCCCCCTCAGTAATGCACCGGATGAAGTTACCGGGGTCGCCCAGTCAGAAACTCAACCCCAAGAAGCTATGGCGTGGCAAGGGGCACCAGCACCACCACCATCATGGCAAGCTCCAGGCTGGCCCGGTCCTGGGCAATTCTTTCTGGGCACCTGTGGTAAGTCCAATCTCTTTCTATATTTTCAAATCATGTACCATTTTTTTATACCGTGTTAACAATGTGTTGAACGCCAAATGAGTAGAGTCGCATGAAGATATGCAACATTTCCCGACACAGCAACGATGCAAAGAGCAAAAAAGAAAAATGATTAGGTTTAATAATCTTTTTGTTGCAGGTCCTAGTTATGTTTTCACCGATACAGCATATGCGTGTGTGTGTTGTGAATAACATGTTTATAATGCAATGTTAGACAGTAATGAATCATTTACATCTAATCAAATCATTAGCATTATTGCCCTGGGAAAATGGTAAAAAAAACTATATGCACATTCACTGATAACGTACAAACCAATCTCTAGGAGTTCGTGTTGGACTCTGTTATGACCCTGATAAACATAAATGTACTGAACAGAAATCAAAACACTTTCGAATAATTAAGTGTGTCATGGGACAATAGATCCATACGTCATGTATTGAACTGTGTGAACATCACACTCACAATTAAGCCAGTCCCGATTTCAATGGCATTACACAGGAGCATTGGGTTGGCATTCGACTTAAAATTATGGAATAGGTTATATCGTGTTGCATAAACATAAAGGGATATTTTATAATGTGTCAGTTGACTCAGTTCATCCCTTTATTAAACTACTATTAAAAACAGAGGTGGAATCTTTAAAAAGTTGATCAAGATTTTACCTCTGAGGCGTCTTTGGCACTGACCAAAACGTGCGCCAACAAAAACGCAACACAAACTACTGATTTCTTTCCTTCTACCACATTTTGCAAGGGAAACAAAAAAAAAACGCAATGAAAATGTGATGGTTTTATATCACCACATAATTAGATATTTAGACATTATAACCGATATAACCGATTATTGTTTTGGTTACATGTGTACATTTAATTGATCTGTTTTATCAACACTATCGCAAACCCTGAAAGGCGTTTATACAAACACCTTGGTGGTTTTTTTATATAGCAGGTAGTTAAACGGCTTTGTGACAGTAAGTGGACGAAAATTGATTGCATGAAAGGTATATGTTCCAAGAATGTAATGCATTCTCGCAAGATGTGTAATTATTCGCTTCCGTCCTGGGCCCCGTAACAAAACGCTTTCCAATTTATCGTGCGGTTGATATGAATCGTAAGTCTACGGAAAATCATGTTTTAAAGTTTGCGATTGATCGCATCTCATTTATGTTACAGGCCCCTGGTTCAGTTACCTTCAAAAGTGTGGTCGCTCGAGCCTGATATCGGGCTGCATTGATCGCCGACACATAATGTTGACAATATCGATCGCCAATGATCGTTGTCTAACCGTCTGCTCTAATTGCACGGTTTTCTGGTGTTCCTTTGAAAAGATCTGGCGCTTCNTTAACAACAGAGACGCACACGCAAACTCTCTCTCTCACACACACACACACACACACACACACACACACACACACGCACACACGCACGCACAAATCCTTTCTCTCTCTCCCTCTCTCGTCTCTGCTTGGTCATCATAGTGCTCCATTTACTTAGTGTCTTTCAGCATTCCTTTTGTTTTGATGTAGTGCATTTTGCAATCCAGTACCACATCGCCCCCTCACCACTCTTTCATTCCCACAAAGTCTACCTTTTTTTCCGATTTCAATTTCTTATTTCAGAAAACCTCTCCCTCAATGTTTCTCCATCCACCCCTTCCCTGCTCAAGCTCGTCCCTGTAGCTATGTGAGATACTAGTCAATTAGCACACTATACCAACAGTTGATGCGCAAAAGGCCATGCGAACTTCTACTGAAGCTATGTCCTGTGTAGAATTAAGATTAATTGAAAAATGCTAATATCATCTTTGAAAGTCTTTTTTCTTTTCTTTTTTTCTCTTTTTTACATGTGATAGTTGCAATCCTAGGTCCCGTTTCATAACGCTAATTCTGCCATTAATGTTGAATGCTACTTTGCTGCGTTTCTAGCTGCCACGCTAAAGATAGAAAAAAAAAAAAAACAAAATAAAAAAAACAAAAAAAAAAAAAAAACCAAAAATAATAAAAAAAATAAAATAAAATAATTTGAGTAAATTACAAAAAATTAAATACGAACTACCCAATCCATGAAAGCGATAAACCAATGGTAATTAAGAAGCCTGATTACCGGTAGTTATGTTCTATTCAATAATGACTTCTTGAGCCAAGTACTCCTTGTACAAAGGATATGAAAAGTACAGAATTCAGTAGTCAATGTATTTAATTCCATTAGAGACAATAATAAAGCGTTAAAATCTTCCCAACCCACGTCCAGACTGCTAGACTGCAAAAACCAGAAGCCACATTACAAAATAATATAAATGTACATCCATCAACAATTTGAGCGGTCCATTACTCTATCAAGCTCCGGCGTTCATGACCCATAGGTTACATATGCACAGTCGGCATGTATGATGATGCCAATTCGTTAGATACCAATAAATTAGGTCTCAGCATGCAGGAACGTCAAATCAATATGGGACAATCATGATAGNCCTGTCCAACTAATATCTGAATACAGCCACTCAATTTTGGTTGCACCAGCATCCTCCTCCGCATCCCATACAGCCCGGTTTCAGGTTCGATAGAACTCTGCCATCTACCCACAAGAGACAAGTGACCATCACTAATGTAACGAATCGAAATAACCATGGCAACGTTTGCCGTCACTCCCACCTTGGGGTATATCGGGTTCTTAAACATTGTTAAACAAACGTTGGTATTTTAATCGTGGTCAGGCAGACGATTTTGGTATTTTCTTTGGCCCCATAGGGTTTTATAAGCTTTCCTTCTTGAGTGTGTCTGTTGAGGTTTACTTCATTGTTTTTATGATATTGCGCCTTTTCACTTGAGAGTTTATTGTGTCTTAAACTAAAGCCTTTAATCTCCTCCAATGAGACTCAAATACACCAGGGGCCTGTAACATAAAATATGCAATAAACCTTATACGATAAGTATTAATCGTAAATCCATGACAAAACATGTATCATAAAGATACGATTAATTTTTAAATAATCCCATCTATTATACGTTACAGGCCCAAGATTTCCCCCTTTTTAATATCCGTTCATTGAACCACGAAAAGCTTATTTGTTGTTCCAGTTTTCTCATTCATATACTTTTTCATGTTATTAACCTATTTATGACAAAGGGTCGTGTGTACCACAAAACCACCAGCTTCTTGTAACCAATATCATAACAATCTGACACTAATAACAATTACAAATAAGCCCGATTGTGATTCAATCTCTTGTTCGTAACAATTTTTGTTCTCTTTGAAGTTATAATGTAGATCTGATAAACCGATGCAATGGTCACCAGGTATAAATACATTTTTTATAGAATTTGATGAATATAAATATAGTTATACGTTAAGGAGACCAATTAGATAATTGGACAATATTAGATATTAAGATGATTGAAATTAAATGTATTATTCAAAACATCGTGGGCGGAGAGGTCAAAGATACACAAGCATGATGAAAGTTCGGAATTTAACTTTCTGAGGGGGTTGACAAAAAGGTCCAAGAGGCCAACAACATAAAAGACTGACCGACTGATATTTTCTTAACATATCTTTATTTAAAATATAGTCTTTAGTGATTAGTAGGATTGCAGTCAGCCCAGCCTCTAAAAATATGATAAAAATGGGACGAATACGAATTAATAAGTTGTGTAAAGGTAACTTTCCATGCTGTGGCATGAATACTAAAACGAATATTTTAGGCCTATTGATATGGAGAGAAAATAATTTTTTAATATTTCTCTTTTTTTTGGAGGGGGGGGGGAAGGGGTCTCTATCTCTTGCCTAGACTTCTATTCTTTTTGTATTCTTCCTTAAAAATATGGATTGTGATAATTAACCATCCAGTGCCTATATTCTTTACATTTCTCACGGATATTATTTCATACGCTTATTATACCCGCTCAAAGTTACACATAAATAAATCACTCTATAAAACTGCAATAATAAAGGCAAAAATGTCCCGCTGTTCATTACATCTTATTAAAATGTTGGAGTGCGATATTTTCTTTCTCAGCGCTTTCCTGTTTGCCCTGAATACATTTTTGAAAGAATTACGCTCAGTGCAGCAAGAAAGCTTGCCAAATATCGTCAATATAATAAAAATCCTAGTCGCCCGAGACCGTAAATAAAATGTTTTGATAAATCAAAAGCGTGTGTGTAAATAATGAAGGCCCGCGTTCCGCGCGCTAGAAAGTCGTTTTCTCTTGATTAAATTCCCGCGTGAAAATCGTCGACCCAGAAACGTTATTTTATAAAAGTAAAGGGGTAAAATAGTCCTTGATGGGCGTTGAAATGAGAGGTATTTGTTCGGCTGACATGCAACATCCATCAAATTCGCGCACCCTGGAGATGAGAGACAGGTTTAAAGGTAATGTGTCAGGAATTTGAAATCCGAATATATCAGAAGAGAGGAGAATATAGCCATGGGGATGATGAGGAAGGATGTCATATTCATCCCGTATGAGGGGACGTCATAATTTTAGTGAAGCATACACACACTTATATACACACACGCACACTCGCACACGCACACACACACAAGCACACACACATACACAAACACACAAACACTTGCACACGCGATGGCACAGTTAATACTCACCCACATTTATGAGTTGAAACAACACGACAATTTCCGTAAAATAAAATGGGTCATGGGACAATAGATCCATACGTCATGTATTGAACTTTGCGAACATTACAATCACAAGCAGGTTCCGATTTAAATAGCATTACAAAGGAGCATTGAATTGGCGTTCGACTTAATTTTACGGAAATAAATTACTAGTATATCGTGTTAAACGTACACAAACAAAGGAAGTTATAAAAGCGGAGATATGGATACGGGAAAATTCCAGAAGCGATAAAGAAACAACAAGTCTTACATTTTAAATTACAACAAAACAACTTCCTCCTTGCCTGACAAACCAAATTATTTTATTCTGTTTTCTGCTAGAATTGATATCGATGGAGATGGCATCCCCTTGGGCAGATTTCTTTAAAAAGTAGATTGATGAAACGGTGGTATTATTTCCCCCAAATCCGTCACGTTTTCCGAAAGTAAAGTTGGTCGCGTTGAGTTACAATCAAATACTAATATGTATTTCACATCAAGTTATAAATAAGTAAACAAGATTGATGTTGTTTTCCATGGGGTTGACATAATTTCTTAGTGATGTACAATGTTGATATATATCTTATATTTTAATTTGATATCCAGTGTTTTGCTCGCTACTTCATTTTGCATTAGATTTGGTAATTTTGCAAATGATTTTGTAATAACAAACACATTGAGCTAAGCTGAAAACAATAACCGTTCTGCAAAATCCAAAAATAAACTATTCGGATAACAGGACATGCAAATAATGTCAGAATGTATGTAATAGGATTAAATGTAGTGTTACACAAAAATTTATTTGTGTACATCGTCTACATTTACGTCGGATGAAAATGCTTGAGCAAATTACAACTGGTTTATCTCCAAATGTCAATATGTTTTATCCAGATAAATGTATTAGAATTGAGTGTTTGTTGGTATGTTTTGGTATATGCACGATGTTGGGTTGTACCACATAATTCAATTTTAAATACGAACAATGTTTAGAATATGAAATGCTGGAAATATAATGTGCTTAAGGTAGAAGAATATTACATGCTTCAAAAGGATAAAAGATGTTCTAGCAGATTTTTATGCTTTAACATGTTTAATAAGCTAATTGCTGCTTGAATCGACGTTCACAAAATTCTTCTTAGATGTCAAAGATTCATTATGGTAAATTTGCGCGATATAATTTTATGATTCGTGAAGATATGGGCTGTAGTTCGTCCCCAAATGCTGTTTTATTATTGTGCTAAAATAAAATGGCACAATTTTAACGTGTAGGTCGTGGAGAAAGGTGATATCCTTCTGTCATTTTTGCAGGTCATATATACGGGTATATACGTCAATTGATATACAAATTTCCGTTGTTCTCTTCAAGTTTTATTGTAACACAGCGCCAACCTGATTCATTATCGTAATATATTACTGTAACAATTTCAGTTTAGTTGGTATTTGTGACGTGTGTATAGTAAACATATTAAATCGCTTTAAGGAAGATCAAAGGTTGATAAAAATTGGACATGCACTAAGAGAGGTGGCAGATAATTTGGCCGGTGACGGGAGCTTGCCATGGACGTAATATTTGATAACGTGTGTTAAACATAAGTGAGGAAATTAATGCAAAAACATATTATCAATACCTGAATTCAGTTAATGACAAAGGCTCCATTTTTGTATAAGTAAGAGCGTTTAAATGCAGTCTTAGAATATACCACGAATCCCACCACAATTTTCACAGTATTTTTCAAGCACATATCTATTTTTACAGAGCATTTCAGATGTTTAATATAGAATACATGGCATACTTAACAAACAGTTTCAGCCGATTCTTTTTCGGAAATCCTGATATATTCAACTGAATGCGTTGTTGTTATTCAAAAGGAAATATTTTAATAAGATTGAACATTTCCAAAATGTTCACAGCACGTGTTCTTATTCTAATGCACCAGTAATATCAACCCCTTTGTTATAGGCCTACTTGTTTTAACTTGAAGGTAAGGTTTAAAGAACCATAAGCTGGTATTTAAGGGACCTTCGTTCACGATAATGTTGATTTTGACCTATTTATTTTACCAAAAATTGTCTTTTGTGTAAGAAATCACACAACGCACGTCATAGATTTCATCAGAGTTTATATCTTCTTTACTCATCTTGAACATGACTTCTAAAATCGAACAATTGGTAATTTGAGAAAGTGTAGTGGTTCTTAAAAACTATGTCTTTGGCATGCCCCAGACTTTTGTGACTCCAGCCCTGAAACATTATATGAATCCTGAATCTTTCCTTGTCGTTTATTGGTCTAAATTGATTTTCCCTGAAACATAGTTTACATTCTATATTTCCCCTTGATCTTCAACATAGACACACGCACAGACACCCTTTCTCTCTGTCGCTATGCATTTGACTCGTCAGTTTTTGCTCTTCAAACTCTGTTGTCGTATGAAGACGATTCAACCACTCCTTTAACCTATAATTTTCCCCCCCCCCCCCACCTCCTTCTTCTTACCCACCTCTCCAGTCTTCCATAAACATTGACATTCCTCTGTCCCTCCATCTCGTTCGGAACATCTCCATGTTGTCTCTCTTCTTCTCCCGTTTTGGCGCCTCCTAGCTTCGTCGTGATCGATTCTGACAAAAACAAAATGGCGGCCTCCAACAAAACATAAGACGGTAATGATCAAACTCCCTCCGACATGTTTATACCAGGGGTGCCGTGGGTTCACATCCATTGGGGGTGTGCTTTGACCCACATGCACACTCATGTCTACCATTTCCCAGTAAATTTTGACTAACCTTTTCGTACATGTTGATGTTTGACATGACGGGCTCGATCATGATTATAATGAGGCAACATGAATGTGATGACGTGGGACCAGAGGCACTGCACTGTTCCTTATCCGAATATGATGTTAGCATGTTAAAGGAAGCCCAGTGGACAATATTAACATTTGAATATTTGGGTTAAGGGCAAATAAATCACGTATGATGCCACGGTTCATTCGAATTTACTTTATGTGGTGCATTGTGGGTAAAGAGACTAATATTTTCTCTTTTAAAGGGGTTTTATTACGACTAAGTTAACATTCTCTTCCAAAAAAAATGTTCAAGATATACGTCATCTCTTTTATATTGAAGAGGAGAAAGAATTTAAGTTTACGAAGTAAAAGATTATTTGCAATATAGAAAAAATGTGTTAATGAAAGTGTTCACTACATTTGTCAGACGACAGGATTGGTGTGAGGTGTTTAAAAAGCATTTCAATTTTGCAACCCCGACCATGCTAATAGCATTGATATTTATTGCCATGACGATAGCAACCACTAACTAAGTTGCAAAAAAAAATGAATTTCAATAATCAGTTTCACAACATAGTTAGACGATATATGATTTGTTTCTTGGTATTTTCAATTTTTGATTGCCGACACTTTTGGTGCCAACATGTTCGTTAGACTTGATTTCCTTTGTACATTTTGTGTATCCCTTGACTGATTCCCGGAGCTAGGTCAGGAAAACCTGCGGAAATGGTCAAAACGATAACAAATATGTTACATCATTGGTATCCGTACCACAAGGTGTGTTTTTAAGGATACGCTCTTCTCTCTTCATGAAATAGGAACTATTAAAGATAAACACCAAAAACTAGCTATCTTGAGGAAATCCTTTCGAGGTGATTAGTATTAGTTATGTCATTATTTTAACCTATAATGGCAGAAAAGGGGAAAGTAAAAAAATAACTAGTACTCGCAATGACGGTAAAATACACACACACTAAATATGATCGCTTGAAAATGAATCAATTATTTGGGCAATAAATCGTATTTTAATATGCTCATCATCCCCAATATGCCCAAAATGCTTTTTAGAGAGAGGCACATCGCGAAATCTTGCGTTATTATTTCGGCTTCATGGTAAATATTACTGCCTACAACTGTGAGACTTTTTAAAACATTAACCCTCATATTCTGAGTGAAAAAAGATTTCTTCAGCATCATTTGACTCTATGCATCTTTTGTAATTTGCTAAATTGAAGATTGTGTCGACCAGGACTGAAAATCATATATAAACAATCAGTAATATGAATATAAACTCTGGAAAGAGAGAACGAGAGCGGAAGAGATACAAATTAAAGGTCAAATTTGAGAAAAATCATGGATAAATCGAGAGAACTCGGGAACAAAAACGTTCAATATTATCCTAAACCCCCCCTTGGCGACAATTTCTTGTTGACCCATCTGAAACGCTATCACGACTTGCGAATCGGGTAAATACAAGATCTGTTTCATAAAAATGCATAGGAATATACCAACAAGAAAGTAGTCCTTCCGATATTCATTTTGCGTGACCATGGCAACAGGGGCATTAGGTTTTCCTTCTCTATATCTCTTCCTCCCTCCATGTACATGATGTATGTATTTATCTATCTTTCTTTATAAAAAAAAAAGAAATAAAGCAAATTGATCCTGGTGATGGCCTGTGAGCAGAAGCCATGGAGCCTGTCGTATCGGTATCGCGAGTGATAATTACGATATCAAGCGCTTTGTCGTACAAACCAGACCCTGCTCGCAGACGACAACACTGTACCCGTTCCGGTTTCCCGCCAAAAAAAAATTAAACTGATTAATCATGTAGCAGAGATGAGAGTGTCTTACTTTGCGCACTCAATTTTTTAAACTAATTCAAAAGGTGCAAAATGTGTGGTGATGATGGCTTCAAAATAATTTTGGCGCACAGACACATAAAGTTTGAAAAACATGTGTAGTCAGTTTATAGTGACTTTCATACATAAAAAAATAACGATTTATTTTTGTAGGAGGGGCTACATCAAATCCGATGGCATTTGTTTCGCAATATTCATCTCCATTTTGAAACCAATCTTACCCATTGTCGATTTTAGGTTGAAAAAGTAACGTTTTTTGTATCAAATGTTTTGATGACGTAATTGATTAAGCATTCGTGACGCTAATTTGGAGAAAGTAAAACCCACTCTCATCATCTGATCATGGGTAAAGTTATATTTGTTATTATCCCGTCTGGGTAAACTGACCGTTACCATGGTAATTGGCTCGTTGACCGATAAACAGTGAACAAGACATTCATCCTCTCTCTCCCTCTCTCTCTCTCTCTTTCTCAGTCTCATCCTCCTCCTCCTTCTTCTCATCCCCTCTATCTCATCCTATAATATGATGGTGTCCTGCTGTGCCTTGCATTCCGTTACACTCGAAATTTAATTTCGACGAACTTGTTGCAGCTGAGACCTGGCTCTCCCCGAAAGGTCGGTTTCATCGCGGGAAAGGTTTTGATAGTAATGGATCACATCACGAGTCGCCAATTAAATCCCGTATTTTTTCTTCTCCACCATGTTATGAGATGATGTACTTGGCGAGTGGTGTGTCGTCTGCGTGCTTTTGGGCAGGTGGGAATACGTTTGGTGCCTAATTGGCAGGGGAGAGTAGCGCGAGGAGATCAGGTGGAGAGTGAGATGTTGACTGCTTCTCCTTCCCGCCCTTTTTTTTCAATAACTTAAGCCCCGGTCACATAGGACCCCGGAAGCAACACGATTCAACACGACTCCTTATTCTGAGGCAGTTAGCTGTGAATTAACAAAGAGTCGCGCTGAATCGTGTTGCTTTCGGGGCTCTATGTGACCGGGGCCTTAGAAAATAACATCAAACCATCTACCTTCCATGATCAGACGATGATCTGTCCAACTATTAACTGACCGACGCCATGGTCATTTAAAATAGGAAACGACATTGTGACGTCATGCTGGTCATAACGTATTATTCCGGGTTCTCCACAATGTATTGCAACCACTAAGGCCCCAGTCACATAGAAGCCTGGAAGCGACACGATCGAACACAACTCTCTGTTCAGTTCACCGTTTGCTGCCTCAGAAGAATAGGTCGTGTTGAATCGTGTTCAGTCTGGGCTTCTAGGTGATTGGGGCATTAAGAATATCATGATAACCTCAAAAAGCTTTACATGTACAGTCAAACCTGTCTATAGTGGCCACTGTCTATAGTGACCACCTGTCTATAGTGGCCACTGTCTATAGTGACCACCTGTCTATAGTGGCCACTGTCTATAGTGACCACCTGTCTATAGTGGCCACTTAAATTGGGTCCCTCCAGGTGAAAATGCATGTTATAGAACCTGTCTATAGAGGCCACCTGTCTACAGTGGCCACTTAAATTGATTCCCTCCAGGTGAAAATGCATGTTATAGAACCTGTCTATAGAGGCCACCTGTCTACAGTGGCCATTTTTCTGTTTCCCTTGGGGTGGCCACTGTAGACAGGTTTGACTGTACCTTCATTGCATTACTTACTTGCAGTCATGATGGTCCATGATTTTCAAGAAATGTCTGTCTATTCGCGACTGATTAAATGGTTATCATGGTTATTTTGTAGAATGTGGTCAGAATGTTCAATAGAACCCCCGTTTTGCTTGATTGATCCGATCAAAGGGCTATGGCCCCGATCACATAGAGGCCCGGAAGCAACACGATAAGACATGACTCTTTGTTAATTCACAGTTAACTGCTGCCCTCAGAACAAAGAGTCGTGTTAAATCGTGTTGCTTCCGGGGCCCTATGTGACCGGGGCTTAAATCTTTGATCAGATCAATCCAGCAAAACGGTGGTACTATTGAACATTCCGACGACAGTCTACAAAATAACCATGATCACCATTTAATCAGTCGCGAATTGACAGACATTTTTGAAAATTATAGCTCCACATTTACTCCATTCTAGACCCGCAATGTCCTTCGCAAAGATCAAATGAAATTAATCTTATTGAGCACAATCAAACAACAATGGCTCCCTAAAGAAAAGAAGACAAAACATGAATAACTAATTAATCACTATTAAGACATACTTGACATCGCATTAAGAGACTTAAATCGTGGATAGGTATGGACAATCTTTGTAAGCGGTATCACCAAGGGGATTTATTTAAGTATTTCTTTATCGTATATTGTGAGGTTTCAATGCAAATGTATCATGTTTTCTCAAGAAAGGAAATTAACAAAAGTTCCGACAAGAGATGAGACTGAATTAGACATGCATGCATAGTTGTCTAAAAGAAAAATGTATTCAGTTTCAATTCATGTTAGTTTCATTTTCTTTTTACTCAGAGTTGAAAAAAAATACATGTACGAGGTTTAACATAAACTGTTTCGCAATATTTGTAATTTTATTTTGAACAGAACTTATTTGTCCTCTGACATGTCGAACCATTAAGAAGACATTTCAAAGTCAGTAATCAATTTCATATATTGATATCTATCTATAAAGTGTTTATTTTGTTCAGTTGACCATAGTTACCACTCGATATGCTTTAGACTTAAAACTAAGTGCTGTATGGATTTTATCGGCACAAGTGATCTAATATTTGTATTATGATTAGAAATGTAAACATGACTTCTGGAATATGGTCACTGGTCAACAGTGATTAGAAATACCATTTCCTGAAAATATTTCCCTCATAAATCATATTTATTCAGAAATAAAAAGGAATGTTTACATACCAATGTAACGCGAGTGCTACCAAGAATGTGCATCACGTCACAGAAAATCAGGAAAAAAAATAATAATTTGTAGGGTGTTGTGACCAGGTCAGAGATGAGAATATGACGAAAGTAAGGGAATCTTAGGAATGCAAACACGCAGTATAGATTCCAAAGGGCACTTTAACAATTTGTAGAATTTTGCTCCAAATCAAGACTTCAGACGGCGCATGACGCTTCCCGCCGAGTGAAAGTGTCCATTTTCATCATCTCTCGTCACTTTTTTCTCAAACTCTTTTTCTCTCTTTTTCTTTCTCTCTCGTGATTGTGGGTTGGGCAGGGACCTCCATTTGACGTAAGTGAAGTAGCTCTCATCTTGACTTTATCTTTGACGGAATATCAAGTCCTTGAGAATCTCGCAATTATCTTGTCTTTTCATCGCTAAATTTGACGCCTGCAGAGCAATTTCCTATCTCTAATTCCCCCTGAAAGCTTCGCGAAGCCGGGACCTAAAGTCATCGCTATTCTCAATCGGCGACCCCAAATGGGTCAGCATGAAAAGATGGATTCTTAATAATTACATTTCGATGTGAATTTGCTGTTCGAATGTAGAATTTTAAGATATATTAAAGTATAGCAATGATCGTTTTAACACCGCAATTTAAAAGTAAAAAGATCACATGTCTGGGAACAGATCTTATTTCACATTTTGTGTGTGCATGTCCATGCAATTTTGATGCCATGCTCAAATCATGATTTTGTCCCAGCCCATATCACCCGCACACCCCTACCCCTTCTTTCTTTCTCTCTCTCTCTCTCTCTCTCTCTCTCTCTCTCTCTCTCTCTCAATCTCCTCCCCATTCCCTCACCCTCTTTCTCTCTTTAATTTACTCCCACTTCAGAATTTCACGCCTCTTATCCCTATATTAAATCCTTATTTCTAATTATCGAGAAAACTTACAACGACACTTAGATCCATGCGGAACGTGTTAACTTCTGTGTTAATGGTTAATGCTATCTCCTTTGCTTTTATACCCACGTATTCATGTAAGCCTGCAAGACACGATGCCGGCAAGGCCGTGCCTTTTGTTCATCACAATAAATGTGACATTTTCGTGTGTTCCTGCAGACATGACAGAAGAGTTACGAACAAGTCTCAAATATAGCTCAAGAAAAAATGTTCTTCATCATGAAACAAAAGAGAAGAAGAAAAGGAATTGCATTTTCATGCGTGACCTCGAATTTTCGCAGACGATTCCGTGCGCTCAGGAGAAATCGTCGCCCAGAAAAAGGCGCGAATTTAAGATCCTGTTACTTGACTTTTTCGTCGATTACCGCGTCCAATTTCCTCCGCCGAGACTCGAGAATCGGATCAGAGAAAATAAAATTGCTCCTTATTCCTCTTCTTCCCTTAATCCCCATTAGGATCCCGAATGAAATTCTACGAAGGATTTGAGAGTGAAGCAAGAAAATGAAGGACTAAAAGGGTTGTATTTTTGTTTGTGTTCGACGACGTTTAACTCAGCGTTTCCCACCGTGACAGGCTGACTCGGAAAAGTGTACCATTTCGCCATGATGATAATGTGTTTTGGTGCTTCTGGGATGAAAGGGGTTAAATCGAACTCGGTGGATTCAAACGCAGGTGCAAGGAGGATTATTGTAATGGATAGCTGTCCTCATCAGCAGAAAGCTTCATAATTCGACTTGAGCTGATGGTCAGCTACCTCACCGTAGGTTGATTGGGTGACGACTACTGAATTCATAGCCCTACCGATATTACAGACTTTCCGTGATCACTGATGATTTGAATAATCCTGTGTTGGTTCTTATACACATTTCAATCACTCTTTGAATAATTTTACATACTCTGTTTATTGCACACCATCATTTCTCAATTTCACATACGCAAAACGTACTTAACAACAGAGACGCACACGCAAACTCACACACACACACACACACACACACACGCACACACGCACGCACAAATCCTTTCTCTCTCTCTCCCTCCCTCGTATCTGCTTGGTCATCATAGTGCTCCATTTACTTAGTGTCTTTCAGCATTCCTTTTGTTTTGATGTAGTGCATTTTGCAATCCAGTACCACATCGCCCCCTCACCACTCTTTCATTCCCACAAAGTCTACCTTTTTTTCCGATTTCAATTTCTTATTTCAGAAAACCTCTCCCTCAATGTTTCTCCATCCACCCCTTCCCTGCTCAAGCTCGTCCCTGTAGCTATGTGAGATACTAGTCAATTAGCACACTATACCAACAGTTGATGCGCAAAAGGCCATGCGAACTTCTACTGAAGCTATGTCCTGTGTAGAATTAAGATTAATTGAAAAATGCTAATATCATCTTTGAAAGTCTTTTTTCTTTTCTTTTTTTCTCTTTTTTACATGTGATAGTTGCAATCCTAGGTCCCGTTTCATAACGCTAATTAATGTTGGATGCTACTTTGCTGCGTTTCTAGCTGCCTCGCTAAAGGTTGGTAAAACAATCATGCCAAATTACAATAACCACGTAACACGAGTAACCCTATCTATTTAGTCAACTTATATTTAATAATTTGAGTAAATTACAAAAAATTATATACGAACTACCCAATCCATGAAAGCGATAAACCAATGGTAATTAAGAAGCCTGATTACCGGTAGTTATGTTCTATTCAATAATGACTTCTTGAGCCAAGTACTCCTTGTACAAAGGATATGAAAAGTACAGAATTCAGTAGTCAATGTGTTTAATTCCATTTGAGACAATAATAAAGCGTTAAAATCTTCCCAACCCACGTCCAGACTGCTAGACTGCTCAAACCAGAAGCCCCATTACAAAGTAATATAAATGTACATCCATCAACAATTTGAGCGGTCCATTACTCTATCAAGCTCCGGCGTTCATGACCCATAGGTTTCATATGCACAGTCGGCATGTATGATGATGCCAATTCGTTAGATACCAATAAATTAGGTCTCAGCATGCAGGAACGTCAAATCAATATGGGACAATCATGATAGAGAAGGATATACATGTATACAGTTCTAGTTCATGGAGTCGTGTTACAGTCCCTCGGTTTTCAGGATTCAGAGTTACATCTTATATACTGCATGTGTACATGTGCATGCACTTTTTGTGCATACAAATGAGCAGAATGGACAAAAATTTACAAAGGATTGGGGCAGTGTAAACAAGCTAAATGACAATAATTTTTTATGCTAGATGGGCACCAAAGAAATTGCCATGCTTCTTTGAACAAGAGTCTCTTTTGTGATGATGAAGCCATTGCGAATGCTTGAATGAAGTTGTTTCATTTGTCCCAGTCCTTGGTCCATTCTGCTCACAGTGAATGATATATACAGTTCTAGTTCATTGAGTTGTGTTGCAGTCCCGAGATTTGCAGATTTGGGATTCAGATTTACATCGTATGCATGCACCACATGTGGACATGTAAATCTACAGCTGTGCATACAATATGCATGCATTGACTTATATTTTCTGTACTTTTTAAAGCATCTTACATTAAATGAATTTTCCTTTACAGTGCGTCCGCTATGCATTCGGGATTAAACAACTAAAATACGGTAATCATTAAAAACTGGTAGTTTTTATGTCAATTAAATAATTGCAACGTTCAAGCAACATGCCCTTAGCATGCTGAGATTATTGTTTTAAATGCGAAAATAGCACAATCTTTGGTTGTTTTATAAAGAACACTTCAGTTTTAGTGTGTAATTCCAAGTTATTTATGACTTCAGGTCAGTGAACCGGACATGGTTTTTACAAGTATAAGATATCACTACGAAACATCTCCTGGTTCTTAAATGATAACCTGGTGATTTAGGATTAATATCAGGTAACTCTACGATTGATATATTTCCTTCTGTCATGATAGCATTACCCCAGCTACCGACACTCATTCACCCTATGACAGCTAACGAGCCTTCTATTGCTCACACACACACACACACACACCCACACACACATACACACCCACACACACGCATACATGTATGTATATACATACACATATACACCGTCTTTCTTCTCTATCACCCTCTCCATCTATCAATTTATTTTCTTTTCCTCATTCATCACCGCCATCAAAATATTCATTTGTAGATTTGTAGATTTATCTAATAGATAGATTGAAACAAATAAATAAAAGTGAATAAATAAATGGATAAATAAAGAAATGAACGAATGGAAAATTGATAAAGGAGTAGATGAATAAATAATCTAAGGGATAAATAAATAGATGAATAATACATAACATAAATTATACACATACACGTGTACATGGGAATAGATCTACGGATACACACAAACATACGTACATATACATACATACATTAGACACGAATATATTTGAACATTGCACATGATAATTTCTTAAATTTAATCAGACGCTTTCAATTATTCAATGATTTACTCGTCAAACGCAGACAAACAAAGTTTATTTTAAAATATCGGCAAGCGCTGTTGGAACCCAAATATCACTAATAAATAACGGATATCAGCGCCACTAGCGATGTTAAATTTAATTATATCGTTCAATTTCCGACCAAATTTAGATTCTCTTTTAAAATCTTAATTTGTGTTACAAGTTTCTAATTATTTGGTTTTGAGTTCATAAAAGTTTATTACATAACTTTTATTAAGCCTACGCCTAGAACGATCTTGCACTCAGATTTTCCAAACTGCAGGTATACCAACCGTTCCGAAATGCATGAGGTGAGTTTTCAAAGAATTTGATATGTTCATTGTCATATGTTCCCTCTCTTTCGGTCAGCGGTGTTTTAACCTAATTTATATTCCGGAGCAGTTTCCATCTCTGGATATATGTAGACCTGAACCTTCTCATGCCATGACATAAATTCCTAAACACAAACCGTTAGAGATGACCATAATCAGACTTGTATTATTTTAGCTGAAACCAGCCAGACCTACAATACGAATTATGCTGCTGAAAAAAAAATCATCTTTTTTCTTCATGTTCGTTAAGTTGGCCCAGAATAGATTGCGGAAATAATTCAAATAAACTCGCATGTCTTCTCTAATCTTTGTACAAGATTTATAGCAAATTTCCCAAATTTCTCTTACCTTACACGGTTAATCTAGATTAGTTATCTCATTAAGTCTCATGTATCTGCATTTACAGAAATTTAAAACTTTTCTGTCCGGACTAATTTAAATGCGGCAGGTCAATTAGTCGGCCTGATGACTGCCTCATCCTAAATTTAGTAGCCGGATCTTCTTCGTTTCCCGCGGACTAATTTAGATGTACATCTGTACGATCTCTTCCCTCAGAACTCATCAATCATGTGAACTGACATGTTAATCTTTGATTATCTTTGTCTGTCTAATTTCATTTTGAGGAATCTAGAGACAATTTGAGAGATGATATTTCATGAGATAATCCCGGATAGGTGAGGTAAAAATAAGTTTGCGGATAGGAGAGATGCAGAAATCAATGAGTAGTTCATGGTGATTCAGTTTATTTTTATTGCAATACTTATTCAATCAATGTGCTTTTCATTCATCTTAATTGAGTGTATCGTTGAAATTGTTCTTGCAATGGGAAATGGATAGGCATATGATTGAAAGTGGGTAGAATTGGTAAAATCATTTTAGTTCAATATTCTTGATAAATAATCTAACTTACATTCATCGTTTTATGCAAAATTTACCCAATAATTCATGCTCATTTACATCATGAAATGCTTACACACATTTTACTTACGATAGCTCGTAGACAGTCAGTGTATAGAAATGCGTTTTCTTTTATTTTTAATCAACGAAGGTCTTCCTTACATTCCTCTTACTCTGTCAATTTTTATAGAAATACGAAAGCTATTAAGACTCAAGGTAGAAGCTAGAAATTTATGTCATGTTGATTTAATGAATGGATATACAAATAAGTTGATTTCAGAATTTGATTGCAAATGGGCCATTTTCAGTGCAATTACACGGAGTTATCGGCAAGTATCCCAGGACAATTACCCCGATCTGTGTCGAAACCCATGCATTATGAACTGTTATTATCTTTCAATTATGTTGGCTGTACATGTCAATGACGTTCAAATGAATAAATTCCATGACTAAATTCCAATTACACATCGTTGATGAGGCGAAGAGAAAGCGCCACTTGCGTGTGCTGTGACTTGTGAAGTCACGTGATCAGATTCAGTTCAAGTCGAGTTAATATGTTAGCCTTTTAAGAGAATGTTTCATGGGAATATTACCACCATTTCTAATGCCATGTGAATACGTAATAACACTTCGATATACCTTTATTCTAATGTTGTAATGATGTGCACTATAAAAAAAAATCCATCATATTTCTGTAAATGCAATCGTGGGCAGAGTCGGCATGAATTTTGCCCTCAAGTACAGGTCAGGTTTAATTGTAATTTTGAGTGGTTGCCATGGTAAAGACATGTTTCATTTAACTATAATGGTTAAATTCGGTCTGTATTTTTTACATCAATTTTAATTCATCTGTTTTTATTGTTGACTGCACTCCCTTATGACTACAAGAGAGGTTGAAATAGCCACTCCTAAAAATCGGTTAGCAGACCTGGGGCCGGTAACATATAGCCTTACAATCGATCGTACGATTTATATCAATCATAAGACTATGGCAAATCATGTACTAAAGTTTGCGATTGATTACAAAATTGGTTTGTGTAACAGGCCCCAGTGTACTACATCCCCACAAATATCAAGTGGGATAACATGGTCTGTGTTCCTGAACTTCACCTCACCAGTGGAGCGCATCATCGGCAGCGTTTCGGTTCCATGCGACTCCCTGATCGCTCCAACAGAAGGGATTCATATACACTAGGAATCTTATAAGGCCGGTTCACACCTTTGCGTTTTTATCCTGCGTCGGCACAGCGTTTTCGAGAGCTAAAAACGCCCCATGGACGCGTAAATACGCAGGTTATTACGATGGACTGACGTTTGGTGTACGCTCCTCAAACGTCAGTCCACCGTTTGATCCGCGAATACTATGCGCTCGGGGAGCGTTTTTAGATTTCAAAAAAAGCTGTTCCGACGCAGGCAAAAAACGCAAAGATGTGAGTCGGTCTTTATAAAGATATCATTCTGAGCGTAGTAGACAGTGAATTGTAGACATTAGTCGCAGCAGGGGGAATGAACATCAATGATCATCGTTGTTAGGCCTGCTGGGAAATTGCCCTTCTCGACACACTTTGGTCTTGTATGAGCTAACGTGTATTGCGTTCTCAGGCAGGCGGTATTCCCCATATTATCTCACTCCCATGCTAAAATG
>BQKZ01000337.1:65880-85001 GCA_036244855.1 Temnopleurus reevesii
CTCTCTATCTCTCTATCCTCCTTCTCCTCCTCCTCCTCCTCCTCCTCCTCCTATTCGAGGAGAGATACTTCGAGGATGTTCTACTCTTTAATACATTTTGCATGATTCTTCTGTTTTCTCCCATCACACATCCACGCTCCAAGAGACAAACACACTTAGATTCTGAAATATTCATGTTAAACATTCACAAGGCCAGGACATGGCAAAACAGGGAGTTTCCGAAATGAAAATATCCTTGTGAAACACACGCAAGGATGACATTTACCATAATATCTCTTTGAAACATAAACACGTCTCTTACCAGCACAGACGACTAATGTTACCTTCAATCAAGGGAACTTGTGGCGTTTCCATGACAACACAGCATGAGAAAATCTACAAACACTTTTTTGTGGAGAGTAAATAAAAGCAAACAAGTCCAAAAATAAGAGTACACGCCTGTCCTTGCTCTAAGGCAGAACATAGAATTTAGAGTACTCCATTTAGGTAACTCAGGCCGTTATGAATAACTTTAAGTCAGGGGATAATATAGCCCCGCCCAACAACCCCCCCCCCCCCCCCCCTCCTTACCCCGAAAAATTATTAACCTGTCGGCCTATGTCTTTTAGGAGTCAATACCATGAATACTGAATATGATACAAATCTTCTGACTATTATCATCTTACACTGTCATGACTGTCGTCAGTTGTCAGGGATTTGATTACTGCAATTTGATCAATGAAATGTTTTCTGTTGTTTTTAGAGAGCAATTAAACCATATTGTAGTGAAGCTCAAATTACACATGAGCTCAGTAGAACCATTTAGATGTATTTACCCCTTAATGTTATTTAACCTACATGTCTATACAAATGTTGTTTCATCAATTGTCTTTAAACCAGTGATATTTTTCTCATCTGGTATAATTTGCTTTATTTGACGCAAACCCAGTATGTTTACGATGTTCTAATATTTTCTATAACATGTATATGAATGGTGCCAAAACCCGTATTGGCAAAAAGACATTAATGTATTTTCCTTTATGTGAACAGACTATTGATTTTTATGTCAATGAAGTTTAATAAATCAAATTCAATCTTTTGTGGAGGTTAAAAATCACTGATATTATGCGTCAGTAAAAGTATGACATATATATACAGCCCTGTCAAAGAGGTGTCATTTTAGGATGGCATCTCCCTTGTCTAAACCAACCAGTACTGTAACCTCTCGGTAAATGTCTTTTTTGCTTACTTAACCTTACTGCGCTGAATGTTAAGTTTACATCTAAACCCGATGTGCTATCTGGTGTGAGTGATATCTAGCATTCAAAGATAACCGTTGCTTTTTCGTCTGATAAGTGCATGGATCTGTAAATGTCAAATGGCGCACGCATCAGGCATACGGGCATTCCATAAGTGTATGAGAAGATGAAAATGTTTATGTCGAATTTTCATCATCGCTCAGGCTCAATCTTGATTTTAAACGCACATCACGTTTTGCACGAATGTTTGGACTGCATTCAGTGTAGGTAGACAAACAGCTAGCTTAGAGCTGGGCCTATTTAAAAGGAAAACAATGACCACCTTTGCGCCCTGAGCAATAACTCCAAAATCCCTTGCAACGATGCTCTTTCACTATCAATTAAAAAAGTTAACATCTGCTCTTGAAAAAAGTTTCAACTTCTTGCAATTTTCATATTAGTAGTATCTAGACGTGTACAAATGCATCTGCCACTGCTGGGTAGATCAGTACACATGCATATGGCACGTTAAGGGTTAACGGGCAGACAAGGGGGGGAATCGAAATGTCCCCATAATATTTACTTTTTTCCGTCTAATACAATGATGACAATCAGATTTTAGAAAGGACAGGAAGGAATCCTACAGCTTGAGGCCATGTATGTTGTCCCATCTCCACATACAGTTTTTCAGCTCGATATACTTCAAAAACAAAATTTATAGCCACTTTTGTCATTAAACCCATCTAATCCGGGTGGCTTTACAATTTGTTGATCGGCCTAACCAACCAAGAACAAACTAATGTACATTTACTTTGTTCAAAGCCATATCCTGATTCCCTTTAAAATTGAAAGATAAATACCGATCAGTTATGGTATTTTAATGTCCCTCTCATCGCTTGACCCCGACCCATTTTTACAATATCCTCAAAAGTTAAACTTTACTTTGGCACACGGGTCCACTCTGGAACGTTGCCAATCGAAACAACATTAGGTGATATTAAAATAAATGGAACAAAACGGGTACAAGTTTCTTTCCACGAAGCCTATACAATAGCGGTCTTTATTTCAGCCTCCTTCATTCCAGAGAACTGGAGCCAATTGCACGAAATAGTCTTAACTATCCTCCTTGCTAAGACGTCTGACGTCCTAACTTTTTGTGCTACTATCTTAACGTGTACATCTCAACGTTGGTATCTACGTTAAGTGGTTGGCACAAGAGGTTAAGACGTACTATTAGCGAGAAGAGGATAGCGAAGACCATTTCGTGCAATTTGCCTCTGGCAGGTAGATTTTGCCTTTTCTGATTTCTCATTAAAAATGAGACGATTCGCTGTTATCAAGTTGACCAGAGTAGTAACCCAAATCTAGTTCAATATGATCATGTCGAGGTGGCCCTCTGCGGGAGGATGGTGTAGGGTGTTGGTTATCCTAGATCGAGGTCCTCCTTTTGTTTCAGGAAATTAAGAACCAAGAGACTGGTTCACAGACACAGTTTTCTGTATCCCTAGAGAGGTGTGGCTGGAAATTTCTTACCAAGATGTGACTGTGGTTCAGTCTGATTAATGAAGAGTGGAGGCCGTCGTGGGCCTATTGCAGACACTTGCCCTAAATTTTGAACACAAAATCGATTATCAAATTATGTCTTCATAAAATTTGTACTTTGGAGCTATAAAGTTTTGTTATCCTGGTAATAGTGGGTCAATCGAAAACGCTTTTTAAAATTTGGGGAAAGGTGACAAAATAATTCACTCATACACGCCATGCACTCTTATCCGGTTTTCAGTCTGTGGTTCCAGCCTGATTCTTTACAAATATTTTGTTGTTTTTCAGTCAATTTTATAGACGGAATTTTAGCGATTCATAAACCTTGTCACGAGCGACAATTAGTCAGCGCTGACCAATCCAATGAAATCATAAATTTTGATTGGATGACAAGAGCAATATATGACTGTTGCTATGGTAACTGTTGGAGAATGGCTGCTTGTCGCTGCGACAAGCTTCAAGAAACTCCGTTCTGATCTTTTATCAAGTAATTTTCCGATACGACTAGGAATGTCTGGTGTTTGCCAGGCTGTCCAAACGGGATATATATCTGCACATTGAAATTAAATATTTTCTCGAATAACTGTAGAACATGTAGAAAGCGTCCAAATTCCTAAAGCCGTCGAAACTTATCAAGGGTCCCAAGTGCATACATTCTTGTCATTCACTGAGCATTCGATCGAAACTTACCGCACAATAAAATCCATTGAAGTTTCCCTTAATAGTTCTTTTTCAAGTTTATTGATCAAGCAAACAGGTCAATACTCAAGCCTTGGGGTTTAAATCAAGGAATAAAGTCCCGAATTCCTTAAATAATACATTCATATACATGGTGCCAACCGTTCCGGAATATACATGAGATCAAAATTGAAATATGAATAGAGTAAGAGCTGAACAAAACTTAGAGATGAAATAATAATGGTAATAATGATTTATATATATTAATATTCTCAGTCATTCACTTGTGATGAATATCTTTAAGTTACATAAAAAAAATCGCTTCATGTATAGGATCTAGTCCAGAACGGTTGGCATCTATTTATGTATGTGATCAGTTGTTCGTCTATGGTCATTCGCACATTTTAAAAGATTTTGTAAATTTAGTCGTTTTGCAAACCAGAAATCATGAACCCAAACACGAAATGTCAAGGTTATCATTCTATTTGTGATTTCGAATGTCATACAATAATTTCTCTCATTTCGCGGTGTTTTTTATTTCAAAATTCAGGGAAATTCACTATTGAGTGATTGGCGGCAAAAGTACATTCCCGTAGCAGGTGAATACTGCTCAGATCCTGTTGTCAAACAAGTTTGTTTGAACCATACCCAACACCCTCCACCTCCTCCCGTATTATATTCTAAAGAGGATTAAACTAAAATACAACAGAATGTACTTGCATACCAGCCGGTGCTTTATATGTTTATTATTGAAGTCAAACATTCGGAAAGCGACAAATTTGCAATGCCAATTCCACCTACGTCACGCTCAATCAACAGTAAATTGAAAGAGATTGTAATCTGGGGTAAATTTCACACGTTTACGATTCAATTGTGATTTCCTGACGTGTTTGATTAGTCGCGATTATTGAATATAAACATTCATCAAAAGGAATTCAAATGCTTTATATAAAATGTACAGTTTGTAAATTATTTTCATATTATTTGATAGGATCGAATTAGTCACAATTATAGAATGGTAGTTAGCAGCTGGAGTTCGACATTTATTTCCTGTGCAGGAAACGCACATATAATTGCCGTTTTCAATAAGATTGTGTTACAGAGGTAAAATTCATAATTGTTTTTATATCATCCAATATAATCAAATTTTCACAATGATAAAATGAAAGTTAGCAGCTGGAGTTCGATTTTTTATTTCCTGTATACCATACAATACAATACAAAAAGTTCTTATATAGCGCCTTTTCAAAATATATGGTACAAAGCGCTTAAAACAAAATACAATATAGAAGATAACATACACAATTAACATAAACATATGCAAAGGAAGGAACAAAGACTAATGGATGATAACAAATGCTGGCAAGCGGGGATTACACAAACGGATGAGTTTTGAGATAATTTTTGAAAGATGGTAGTGAATTAGCAGTTTTTACAAAGTTTGGTAGATCATTCCAAGATTTTGGAGCAGTCGCAATGAATACCCGCCTTCATTATACTAATGTATAATATAATGATATTATGTTTCGTATGTAAAATTCATAATTATATAAGGCAATGTGTTCTTTCTGAAGAAAAAAAATGGATACACAAAAACAAACATACAGAGCAAAACAACAAAAAAAACACATGACATCCGGGCACTTGATTATTCGTCCGAAATGAAATAGTGATCTTGGTCATGTGACATAAGGCAGAAGTAGGTCATAGGTCAACCGATGTACCCTGCAGTTCCCCTGTCATATCGGTATCATGTCTGACATATAAGAATAGGCCTTGTGGTGTTTGTATAGCAATTTTATATCTCTGTTGACGTTAGCTTTATATCTGAAATGAAATAAGTCAGTGTAATCTTTATTGTTATAAAATTGCATATAATAGTATTGCCATTATTCCAAATTTTGATAGTCGATTGATTTCAGGGATTTTAGGCAGCTTTGTGATTCTGTAGTTGATTCCAAACATTCTTAATTCCCAAACTCTGTAGGAGCAACGAGAATCCTAAATAGGAAGGTTCCATCTTTCAAAATTCAATTTCTATGAATTATGACGTCCTCTCGTGAATTCAAAATTCCCACTGTTTTTACAGAAGCCTGGATGAAAATGCAAGATGCATCGGAAATGTCATAAAAACAAATCGTGTTTTATTCATAACCAGTTCGGATTATAATTCAATTACCGATGGACCTGCTGAAACGAAAGGAGCAAAATGTTCAATTTGTGATTTTCTTTCGTTAGCAGTGGTATAGGGTTTCCGAATATTGAATGAGTGACGTTATTTTTACATCAAGCATAACGTTTAATAGGCATTCGAAATTATCACATTCCGCTTTCTCTAAATTCCTGGAATCCAAAATTTAATCCATTGTAGCCATGGACCAATGCAAAATTGGATTTATATTTTTGGATTGATTTGATAATACGAGGAATTTAAACAGTTTTCTCTGGAATTAATTTGAGCAATATAAAATTATCCACCTCTCCCCGATCTGATCAATTTCCATGAAAGCTTTATTATTGGGATATCATATAGGCCTACCTGTATTTGTAAATTTCATGAAAAAAATTATCTAGTTTGTTTCGCTTGGTTTCATTTGATGTAAAATCCAGATATATTAAATGGACAAATCGAGAGCATGATCTATATTGTGTATTAATTAGCCAATTTGATTTTGAAACAAATGAAAAGTTACGAATTTTCGGAGACTCCTGCCTCCTTCGTCGAATAAACATGATAAATAGATAGGTGTGCATGAATGGATGGGTGTATATACTCATAGTACCTTCCACCAACCCACCCTACCCGTGTTATGAGATAAAGTAATTAAATAATCATTACGCAATGGTAGGATAGGCCAGCTAAATCGAACCTAAGTTATCTTGTTAGTTTACATAGACAAAGTGTCATTTAACAAGGGTGACGAAAATGTCACGTTGCCATGTAAATTAGTCTGTGTTTTCACGAAGTGACGGGAGCCAAAGGGTTTTGTTGCATGAAGACAAAGAAATCCCAATATAGCGCCAATTCAACGGACATCCTATCGAACAACGTGTTATTGAACTAAAGAAAGAAACGTTTCACTGGATTTGTAACTCATTTTGTGTAACAATACCCTCTGGCTCCCGTCACTTGGTTAAAGCACGGACGAATTGTTCTCAGGTCCGATGTTAGTTTTATTCCCTCGTTTTTGATAGGTTCCATTTTTTCGATTTACAGATGACAAGCGCGTTTCAGGGATGGGGTAGGGTATTGAGGCGTTTAATAGCCCCTGGTTCGAAGGAAGGAAGAGAGACAGAGTACAAAATTGAAGCATGAAAGGGGCACCAAATTTTTGTGAGAGGGGCGACAAATTTATTGAAAAAAATTACGTGTCATTTTCTTGAAGGGGCGCATCTTCAATTACTGCATGGGTACGCTAGAGGATCAATGAATAGCTAAATTGATGATATGGAAAAGGATCAATTGAAATATTAGTCCTTTTTTTTATTTTGGGGGTTATTTTATAGTTATTTTGCTATTCTCATTGCTGTGAATAAGGGAGACCATGATGTTTTTATGTTGATCATGTTTTTATGCACTGTAAATATGATTTGATATATGAATGAATATAAAATAAGTATGATTTCCTGGGCTTTGGACAAGAGCCACACAATTTCTGTCGCTGTGTCCCTCACTTATATCGTTGCTTTCCCGCGTCCACAATCAATGAATTAAGCTCAGGAAATTTACATTGGTATGGAATACATATACTGAAGAAACGTCTTGAGTAGTCGGTGTTTTCAAGGATTCAGAACTATCCCGCCTTTGCAAACATTTGTAGGAATGAAATACTTATCTTAAAGGGGTTTTAATAGTCGTTAAGTCATTGCCTCAGCCAATAATGAAGTACATGTCCTTAATTTTCAATTCATCCAGGGGTTTATCAATGCACAATACATTGTTGACGTCAATTTAGCTGTTTTCCATGAGACAGTATATTGCAAACTTTACCAGAAAGGAGAGTTGTATAGCCTCACCCATCTACATTCTTTAAAGGTTATAAAAATGTTGTGTACACATAAATTGCTTTCAAGAATAGCAAGTTCATTGTGTTTTTATACCAACCAGTGCAAAATCTAACCAAATTGGCAAATACCACCAGTCGAAAAGATTTTCACCGACAATACATTACCCAATATTGGGTAAAATTTAATTTTATTGTTTTAGTTGTACAGATAGTACTACTTGTATTCCATACTGAGTCGTAAAATGGATGACCTTTCTTCGTCTTCTGCCGAGGAAGATAGCTGTTTAGTCATGTTAGAGACAAGAAATCTGTCCAAATAAATGTTCAGTAAACATAAATGCATGTGCAACATTCCTCACGATGTATTTGCCGTGCAACATCCATCCAAGGATGGTGTATCAGGCAATCGTGTCCGGTCGTGAATTTAGTCCGGGTTAATTTATTCACAAAAATGTCTTTCTGCACATAAATGATAAACAATTATAGACTTATCATGGAGATGGGGCTCTTCTCAAGGGGTTGGTGCTCATAACATAGAATTTTGTGCTATTCCAGCTTTTGGAAAAAATATACCGGTTGTACCTTGGTGTACAATGTATTAGCATTTGGAAGAAAGTTAACCAACCGTCTATTCGCCAACAAGTCGGAACACAATCATGAAATCATCAAACTGTCAATATCCATATTTGAACTGTCAATAATTTCCCCTCCAAGACGGCAAGTCTGTTACTGTTAACCATTATTGCATAACAAGGCTTTGCGAACTGTTGTAAGAAAGCGGACCAAATCGACGATCAGGCAATATCCCCTGCTACACCTGCGTTCTGATTTATACCCCAGCCAACGATTTAGGGCCTCTCTCACCACCAACAACCCCCCCCCCCCCCCCCCCCCCCACCCACACCCCTCTGAAATAGCGCTCTTAGCTCGGTAGGGCTCGGGTCGGGCATATACGATTTAAATAGTGATAAGACAAAGTGTACTCCTACAATGGGGGAAGAAAGTCACTTGTCACGCAATGATCAGATGATAATCATAATGATGATGATGATGATGATGATGATGATGATGATGATGATGATGATGATGATGATGATGATGATGATGATGACGATGAAATGCGTTAAACATTTTGATTATTCAAATATTACTATCTCTGAACAAGCTACGATGGGATTTTGTGCAAATTATTGACTCGATACACCATAGGGATGATCATGGGACTTAAGTCATTCTTCCACTCATGTTTCAAATTCACCTTATGGTCTTCTAAATTATGTAATCTTTAGTGTTTGAAATGGGCATTTCTATTTTCAACTTTTCGAACAAGTGATGTATGCAAACTAGATTCGTTTGCTTTCCAATTGTTACTAACAGATAACTACACTTGTTGAGAAGAAACGTGCATACATCTCCTTTTTGCCCCCACAATCCCTCACAAGCATGAGTTTCTTTCTGCGTCAAGGCGTAAGTCTCCGTCAGCTAGATAGCGCATTTCAGACAGCAGTCTTTGCCCACTGACCATGCAGACATATTTCCAAGCTAAAAAAGTACTTGTAGGGTAAAGGTAATGTAATTTGGCAAATTGTCATTTTCTTTGAATCGGAGGTCATAGTTTTGAAAAGAGAGGTGTCAATTGTTGATTTTCGTGTGGATGCTAAAAGATCGCGGAATGTTTCTAAACACGAGACAATTGAAATAGCATGGAAATCTCACACCTTTTCTAATTTCATGTTCGAGACAAATCATTTGCATCTTCCACCACAAAAAGATGCGACACGTTCAGCAACCGGTGGAACAGACAATTTAGATGAATATGATAAGAAGAGCGAGGTAAAGCCCCGGTCACAAAGGACCCCAAAAGCGACACGATTCACCCCGACTCTTTGTTAATTCACAGTTAACTGCCTCAGAACAACGGGTCGGGATAAATCGTGTTGCTTCCGGGGTCCTATGTGACCGGGGCTTAACCGACTACATTAAAGCCTTTTTTTTTATTATTGTTTGTTGGTACAGCTTGCGACCTTTTGGAAAGTGTGCAAAATATATTGTGACGAAATGATCGCAAACGGTCGGTCGCACGAGTAATTTGTAAAGCCCCGTTTTTCAAGAGGGATTTTAACACAAAATGTCAACAGCATAAACTCCCTTTGGGCTAAGATTGCATCGGACAAAGAGTATAACTCGAAGTTATTTTGTACTTTTTCGCACTTTCGTTCAAATCGCTGAACAATTAAAGCGCTCCAACGTTAAATGGTTCGTGTTTAAAGTGAATTCTAGAATCATTCTGTCTGGCTAAATAGATATAGAAACCCTTGATGTCACATGTTTCTCCTTTCCCGCAATGCAATTCCTGTAATTTTGTTTTCAATTATTTTACGACTGTTAAGAGCTAGCATTCCGAACATGTCGAGAGTCTATAATGCGTTGCTCGAAATATCAATCAATTGCAAATCCATTGAAATCAATTGAAATTAGATAGAATTTGAAATGCAAATTTTAATTTTAGCACTGTCAGTGATTGTTTCAAGAAGCGCATTGAACATCGGTTTTGATTGGTGCCTGCCTATCAAGTGTACTTGTAATTCATCGCGACTTTCTAGCAACACCCCTAAGATTTTATGCTTAGAGAAAATGCGTTGCTTTAAATGAACATTTATGAAATTTCCCGTAACATTGACTGTCAGAAAAACTAGATGTTTCATAATTCAATAGCCTTGTGCATCATATATTTAAATCCATTAACATCACAACCACATCTAGTCTCCATTTCAATAGCATTATCACTGAAATGGCGTTCCACCTAAATTTTGCAAAATATAAATACAACTCTGTTCTAAAAAAAAGTGCCCCTCCTCTAGTCGTAAAACTGCAAAATCACCCACAAATTTTACAACGTCCAGTTACAACCATTGTGAATAAGCCTATTTGGTGCAACCTATTCAACATTTTAACGGCATCAATGTGAACACACCACTAGCAGCGAAAGATGTGCGGAGGAATGCCACAGACTTTGTCCTGAAAACTCGACGTTCAAAGATCTCAAAAAAGCGTATATATGCGGTTGGGATTAAAGTCGAGATAAGCAAATTTGACCTTTCCATCAGACAAATATTTCTATGATGCTTTTTTCTGGACGTGGTTCATTGAAATGCCCAGGATATTAAACGAATAAAAAGCTGCCTCGATCATATTTTCGAATTTATTATGATATTGGATCATAATCTGGAGTATGATATTGAGTGGAGCGATATTGTTGATTCGCAAATATTGATTTAGTTTCATAGGCAGCTTCTTTGTGTATTCATGTTTGCATTTTTGTATGAACTCACAGAATCTAGGCCTTATTGTATATTGGATGGTTTTTAGTTACATCATTCTCTGAGAAATACGGATATGGAATAAGATTGAAGTTGGCTTGAAATTATATGAAGAGAAACTTTGTCAAACGTTAAAAATGTAACAAGATGTGCATAATTCAGGGATAAATTGTTTGTAAAAAATAAAAAAAACACGAAAATAGTAAAAACATTTAATTTGAAAAAGGCATCATCAGAGAGAGAAAAACACTTCTCTCTGTGGTTTCTCAAATGATGGGAAACAATACCATACAATGAATAAAAATAGTTGTTTAGAAATACTAAAATGCAGGAATTCAGACCATTTTTTCCCGAAAATAAGGAAAAGATCGAGATAGGCCAGTATGTTGCTATGCTGTTATATATATTTTCATAATGCTATCAAATGTATTCACGTTTACCCCAATACAACACCTCTGTATTCGCCTGTCAACAGACAACTATATGTATGCGAATTTCAGATATTCGCATTTCTAGCTAGAAAAAATGTACAGCTTGCCTGATCTAGCAACAAGCAATGCAACGTGGGTAATAATACATTCCATGAACTCCGATTGTGAACTATATTTTACCCTTGAATATTTAACGAAGGTTACATTATACAAAAATTCTGTACTGCGTAGATCTTATCCCTGACATCTATTATTTTATTTTACGTGAGAAAGTTTATGAGATGATACCATTTTAGGACCACCCCATTTTCCTTGAAAGACAAGAAACTATATAGGCCTGTCGTCTGACCGTTAAATTTATTACTGGTAGTGTGCTTCGTTGATATATTTTGGCGCCTACGTGACGTCATATGCGCTGTTGTTGTATTTTTGTATGCCATGATCCGACAATCATAATTTTTATGAAGATAATATACTCTCGGTATCTGAATATTATGTTTTTGTTAAACAGATAATAAATGAACAAAGCAAATAATACTTGATAATGATGAGGGTGATGATATTGATGATGATGATGATGATGATGATGATGATGATGATGATGATGATGGTGATGATGATAATAATAGTAATAATGATGATAATAATAATAATAATAATAATAATAATAATAATGATAATAATAATAATGGATAATAGTGATAAAAATGAATATTAATATTAATGATTGAGTATGTAGTGGTTGTAACGTATTAATCATACAAATGATAACCGGTTTTTAAAGACATTCAATGACATTCAATGACTTTGTTTTTTTTTCTGAAATAAAGTCAGTTTTGTTGAGCTCAACAACTGCAGAACCGACAAAGGGAGAAGGGGGGGGGGGCTTGCGAGGGCTCAGAACGCAATGAACACGTGTGGATGAATGGTAGCATAAAATATGTAATGCACACTACCCCCCCCCTCCTCTTTCTACTACTCAGCCAAAACATGCATTTTTCAAGACGTTTCAAAATTCCTGTAACTAACACGAGAAATATCTTCCATGATCATTCTAAGTAGTCGGTCTGACGAAGTTTTTATTTCATTTTTATTTTCTAATATTCCTTTTAATATGCTACCGTATTTTCTGTAGTTTGATTTGAAATTTGACAGATTCATAAGTCTTTCGTTGAGCAATCGGAACAAGTTTTGTGTTGCCGAGTTGCTGAAATTCGCATTACTTTCAAAATATTACCTTGAAGGGGCCTCAGAGAAATTGAATCATTTTTCAAAGTTTGTTTATACAGGTCATGTGTGTACTTCTGTCAGTCCATTCTGATGGACTTCAGTTTGGAATTGAAGTGAAGTGAAATTCCCCCATGAACTACCAGTATCTTGTAATAACAAATTGCAGACCTGTAAAAGTGAATTCATTTGCGATAATATTCGAGATAAAGTCCAATAACAATATCCTGTTGTAAGGAAATTGGTCTTTATATCTGTTTTATGACATCCTTTTGAGATAAATTTGCGAAGGTAATTATGAGAATAGTTCGATTGAATAGCTGTCTATGAAAGCGAACTTGAGAGAACTTGTTCTCTCAATACAATTTGTATTTTAATATATAAATAATTAAATTTCTAATCGCAGAAGCCTACAGAAATCCTTTCTAATAAACGAAAAATTTGATGATTAAGAATCTAAATGCCTTTGTTCTCCTGTAAATGAATCTAATTCGCTCCTCAAACAATAAATCCTTTCAGATATGTTAATACATTCGGACTTTACCAGCAATTACCAGCATTCGGACTTTACCAGCAATTATTAAATCCTTTCAGATATTTTAATACATTCGGACTTTACCAGCAATTTCAACAATCATCTTCACTGCTTATATCTTGAATCAATATGTTATTATTTTCCCATTTCCCCTGCTAAAAGATATACTCAAAGCTTATTCGTTATTTTGAAGGCTTCCTTGTTGTATTTCGAGGACGGTCGTTGACTTTTGAATATTGCCGAATAGGGGAGTTATTGCCTCCGTGAAATTACATAAAAAATTTCTATTATACTCTGTATTTTGTATTCTATCCATTGGATATTTGTGTATTAATCCCGTATTGCGCCCGAGGGTTGCAGGTATATAACAAAAACACCCACATAGAGTTAATACGATTTCGAAAGTCATTCTTATGCACCAAGAAATTGTTTTTTTTTTCAATGATAGTACACCTCAGAGTTACATACAATTGTATACAATACAAAACACGTGCATTAATACAATATCTAAAAGTAAAATGGTTCACAATTCATTACCCTTTACGTCATGTATTTTAATTGAAAAATGAGCTCAGATATAATAGTCACATGGAGCCAGGCGCAGTCTAACAGACGAGATAGCCACAATTAAAGGAAAAACACGATGATAATACAACAGATTGAAAAATCTGGTCGCGTTTGAAAGACTTCTTTACAATTCAGAAAGCTGCATTTTAAAGCATATTAGCGAACAATGATCTCTAATTTCCCTCTTAAAGCCGGTTTTAGGTCAGATCATGCGAAATTATAGCTCTTCGTCATTAAAGGCGGAACTTGTGTGACGTCACAATAAACATGCGGTAATTTTGCTCTTACTCCTGATCCTTCGTTCCCTTTCATCCGAGAATGTAGGCTGGTTATGCTGTTTGTGATAATACATTTTATTTATCCATTCCAAAAATATGTTGCTGCTGTCATGATACACAAATGATTTTTAAAATTGAATGATAAACTGAACGTTGAAAATATTTCTTGTACCGATGATATTGCAGCATCTATTATATATTTCAGTCCTCCCAACGATCGCTGGACCTGGGATAATTCTTTTATACTAAATAGCTTCCACTGGAAAAAAATGTGATCACGCATTTCAAGAGTATACCACTCGATTAATGTTATATTCGTGTGCTTATTTTCGTAAAATAATAAACCGTGTAAATGTTTTATTACATTCAAATCTCGGTCAAATTGTGGTTATGATAATTTCTTGTGACGAATTAAACCTAAACTGTTTTTTGTGCATTTTGCATTTTGCCTTTCAAGTTTTTCGTTAGATCAATTCCACTCCAATACGAGTATTAAAATGCAATTTTCATCGCCTACGTTTGCTTCAGTGCAAAAACCCGAGCTGGTTTCCTCTCTCTTTACCTCTCAATCTCCATCTCTCCTTAGACAAACATACAGCTTTCCTCTTTTGTACCGCGAGAAAGCCAATCTCAAGGGAAATATACCCTCGAAGTTCGATTTCTTTCATGAGATTACAATTCTCTTGCCGTTTGGTGGAGATGGTCGGGATAAAAACGAAAAGAGGAGGAGGAGGGAAATGCTGCATTCCATGGGCTCTTGCAACACGTTGTCTCTCTATAGTCTTTTTGATGAGAGAAAAACACCATCCGTAACCTCTAGCTGCATCAAGATTTGTCCCTGCGATTAGTCTCTCGGCGCCATTATGCGATGTAATTTCATCCTGGTTGGGAAAGAGGTCGTCCTTTATTTTTCCATCTTGTACACGCCTTTTACACGCCATCGTTTCTATATTCGTATGTAAGGCTAAGCCCCCCCCCCCCCCCAATGCACACACACACGTACGCATACACACACACACGCATCATCTGCCCTCCGTTTCCTCACGGTTGACCCCTACTTGTTGTTTTTATTTGTGCATATGTATGTGTTACACTGTGTGGTGCATGTGTTAGTGAAGACGACAGAGACTGTGCGTGTATGTGTCTGTATGTGTGTCTGTATGTGTGTGTTTTGTGGATGTGCAAGTGTTTTGCAAATTACCGTGAAAGAGCATGTGTATGCGTATGTGTGTATGTATGACAGAGCATGTGAGGTGTGTTTTTCAAGCGTCATTGCGTGTGTAGGCTATATGTGGGTATGTGTGTGTCTGTACGTGTACATGCGATTGGGAGGGGGGCTCTCCATCACCTTATTTTTGATGAAGTCTCGAATAAATGATTTTCTTAAAATATTGGGAGCACATCAATTAATAGATATTAAGTTTGTAAATATGATCTTGTGCGTGTATGTGTGTACGTATGTGTTCTATAGGGTCATGCGTTTTATTGTGACTGGGTATATTAAACATCTGAAAGTGAAAAAAAATATGTATAACAGCCCTCCGTGTTTTTTCCCCATCGCGGTGTATACAAGAACTTAAAAGTGTTGAATTCAGTCATCCAAATGATTAAAATTGCATATTCAGCCCCCCCCCCCCTCCTTCACCAGTCCTCTTTTAAGTTTTCCTTTTCTATTCTAGGTATGTTAAGTCCTGGTTGTCTGATTGCATTGTAAAAGAAACTGTCTCAACCAGTAGCTTTTATAATAGGTGATTATTGTGTATTTTCGGTTTTTTAGAATCGCCGAAGTGATAACAAAATTAAGTTAGCCTTGTCGGATAAAGCTCAAAGAAATACAATTCGTATAATTTAGAGTATGTGCCTGTACATACAACTGGATATAGTTGGTGGGACTCATAATCTTTTACCCTTTATTATTGCATTATTGACTCGTTTACCAGACTCCAGATCTGTGTTGAAAAAAAAAATCAGTCACTTATTCCCGGTTCGTATATTTCATATTCTTGTTAAAGTCGAATGAATAAGTTATGTCATGGAAATTAATTTTGAAAAATAAAGCGAGTTTACTTGTTATGCTATATATTTCTTGAAGAAGAGAGTGATGTGGATTCGTCTATTTTTCTTTGTAGATTTTATTCTTAAAGGGTTGTTTATATTGACTAGTATTATAGTTATTTATAGAACTTTACCTTATTTTTACTTTATTATGAAATATGAAATTAATTCGAAGCTTTGCATTGTGGTCTAGATTCCCTGAACTATATATATATCCCTTGGGTACTAGTTTTATTATGCAAAACCAAAACCATATTATATTGTAATATTTATTCCAGCTTTAAATGCTACTTTCTGTAATGATTTACTGTTATACAACTGAAACTACATAATAAAGATATGTTTTGCAATATGCTGACAACTTTTTTTTATGATGAACAGAAGTATTTTTGTTCTTCATTTATTTCAATAAAACATATAGTAACACTCTTCACAATTTGAAATGCCATGGAGACTACTCTTTCGTTATTTTTGTTGTTCATATTTCTTTCCAATACAGATCAGATTAAACAAAGTTTTTCTAAGATATAATGAGATCAGAATAAGATAATTCTTAGATAAGAATTCTTTCTGTTTTCATAAAAAAAAATAGATTCTTGGTAATACTAAGAATCATCATCACTATTATCATTACTATTATCGTCATAATTTTCATCTACCCCGCCATTTTATTCATCCCCTCTGCATATAATCTCAAGCTGTCTGATTCAACCGTTAACCTTCGATATTTAGACTATAGATTGAAATTTTCTTTTCGAGCCGTCTTACATTCAGATTCATTCGTCTTATACTCGTCTTTCATTCAGATTATTCTTCCTTCAATTACAGATAAGAAAGCACCTGTCAATACGAAGCGATATCTATTCATCATTTTCCACCGAGTAAAAGCTCCAATTGAGCCGCCAAGATGCATTTTTATCTTTTTTTCTGTATGTGATTGATTGCTCATTTAAAAATAAAATCGGCGAACATATATTTCTATGCTCATGTATATGGATTTTAAGATGCTTTAGAAATCCCCATTATGAGGGTAGTGCCTTTTCCCAATATTGGTAACGTTTCTAATCCAAATAAATTCCTAGGGAACAGGGGAGACTAAAGCATAGAAATATTATGAATGTCTGTATTCTGATTTGTATTGTGTGTCCTCTATCCCCTCTTTCGCTTATTTCTATTTCATCAGTTGAAATAGTAAATCAAAATCTAGTGTTGGGTGTAGTATTTGCTTTATTTGGCTTATATATTTTGTGTCGTGTAGTAAAATAATAATCGTCACCCATATACAGCAAAACACACACACGCGCACATACACACACACTAAGATTATCTAATAAAGTTTTCTGAAACAAAAATTGCATTAAAGGCTGACTCACACATGTCACACATTTGCGCTTTTGGCCTGCGTCGGTCCAGCGTTTTTTTTTAAATAAAAACTGCTCCTTTGACGCACAAAGACACAGGTCATACGGCGGAACGTCAGTCCAACGTCTGATCTGCGTATACTGTGCGCTCGGGAGCGTTTCAAGACGCATCGGCGTCAGTCGGCATTCATATCTGTAGCCAGTGTAGGTCTAATCATAGAGATACATATCTCTATGATCTAATCATATTGTGTGTGATCGTTTTGGAATCATCGCGGGCTATAGACGTATAGACATATTCCAATCAATATAATATCACAGACCAATTAACCCTAGAGACCGATCCTACCCCCCCCCCACCCCCGCTCCTCACTCGTGATCATTCGTTGACGAACTCGTGGGTGTTCTCCATCGCCGATGGTCTATTTTCATTCATATCGGTCATCGACGAGCAATCGTAATTCGGCGATGGCTCGAGGCGGGAGAATTACTTGATGATATTTAGACGGCCATCTTTAATCTAATGGTGGGGGTTGTTCATAGACAGCACCTGCCCAGGGCTGCGATTATTCGTTGAAAAGGGCAAGAGCCAAAGTCGAGTTTGTATGAGAATGAAAAAAAAGGGAAAGACAATCCCGTCTGAATATAACATGATGAATACTAATAGATGATTTGACCTATTTCTGTTACGCCATGGTTTACCTCAAGTCTCTTTTTACACCAAGGGCGTTAATGAAGGTAAAGTGTAAAACAAAGATGCGTGGTGTTTAGATTATGAAGACCCAGTATGAACTGCTAAGAGCTATATTTGTCGAAAATGGAACGCAATCTCATTTTCCGCCGGATGAAACAGTTCAAGATTTGGGTGATCGTGTAGTGCATTGGAAATTAAAGTACATGGGATTGTAGCCAATCACAGAAGAGACAAAAATGGGGAGGGGGCATAAAAGTTGTTCACTTACAGTGCTTCAGATGAAGTAGTCTATGAAATGAAAACATCCCCAAGATTTTGACAAGTGGTAGTTCTTCATACCTCAACTCTTCAAAAGTTATGGAACAGGTAGGCTTTGGGATGTTTTTAAAATCAACTGCAAGTCAACTGCAACATTGCAAATTGTAACGCGCATTTTCATTCGCGCACGGTATGCGCATTTAACAAGACGCACATGAAACAATGATTTTTATTTGTTCTGGTCAACTGCAATTTCAAGTTCATCTAGTACCTCATCTATATGTGTTAAAAACGTTTAACTGTATTAAAAAGAATATAATTTCCATTTAATGAAAACAGTAGCCTCACCACCCCGCCATTTTGAAGAGGATTGTTTCCTACCTTCGAGACGGAGAATATACACTCATCAATACGTTATCATGGCATGTTTCATAACAAACTTCAAAATGTCACCCAACTTTTTATGTGACCTGTAACGTGACCTCAAGGTTACAAGGGTCAGGGGTCAATGACGTGAGGTCGTCTTTCCCATGTATTGCTTTCTCATAATAAGCCTTCGTGTTGGAAATTTATGATCATTATAAGTGAAATATGACAGTAGCTTGGGCAGATGCTGTCTTATCGGCAAGGGCATTTCTAATACACATAAATAAAGGGTAGTCCTAATAAAGATGTTTTGCTCCTTTTTTTAATCAAGGTCATCTTTGACAATGCCGTTACCATGGTTACAGTAAGCACGGAAGGTGACCACCAACCTGTACAAAACAAGCTTCTTAATTGTAGCTTTTGTACAAATCATTTCTGTCGGTCAGCATTTTGTGTCCGAATTTGAGTTGAATGAGAGATGTTCAATATTTTTTATGAAATTGCAAATTAAAAAATAACCAGTTGATAAGGACCGAGGAACACGGAAGAGCTTATTGGCTGCAGCCCCCCTCCCCCTCCAACCCC
>BQKZ01000337.1:94980-117862 GCA_036244855.1 Temnopleurus reevesii
ACGTCTTTAAGACGTGTCCTGTAGGTTTTCCCCGTTAAGTCGGCTTTGCCTTCTCATCTTAAATACCTAGAACTGTTATCCAATCAATCGATATTCTTCAATTGACTTCACACTCACTTACAGAGTCATTAGATGAAACCGTTCGATGGAACCCCTTCCCACACCTTCGCTGGTCCCATTGATGGAGCGATTACTAATCGATTACTCTTTAGTGTTTAAGGCACCAGCGATTATTTAAGAGTCTTTATTTAAAGGCACAACCGCAGTTAGATCAATGAACATAATTATGGTATGCTAGCCGGCCTTCAAGGTTAGTAGCTAGTTCTGACAACGATAGTAATTAGTTGTTCACATAAGTATTTGATATTTTTTTAATGAGTGGATAATGAAGCAAGGCAGAATATGCGTTAGTTTCGTCTTGTAATTCCTTCCTTTGTATGTCAGGCACGTTTTTGCTGGGATTTGAATGATATCCTTATATTATTTTGAACAGTGTACACCGGTTTCAATTTGTATCAGCATTTGCATAATCATACTGCGCTTTGGGCGACTTCATTTTGAAATTATTTGGGCCACGTATAAGCCAGAACTATAATAGTAGCAGGAGATGTTCGAATATTATTCGAATTACATAACAAAGAAAAAATATGTAGAGATTAACTTTAATTGAAGATGTGGTACGTTTCCATTGTCCCACATTATGCTAGAACGGAACTTTCACATAAATTATACACATTACAAAACTATGTGAATTGTTAAACTTACATGAAAAGTGGTTGTTGCCTTTGCTATTGACTATTCAATCCCTGCTTACTTCCGTTTATCCGTGTCTGGTAATGAGCTGGTGCCATTCAAAGGATTTTACCTTATTTGCTTAGCTTTACAGCTCTTAGGGAAAGGATACTTTGTTGCTTGCATAAGTGGCTGTGTTGCAATCTCCATTGGTAGATGCAGTCTGTTGTGTTGGTCAGATGCGGTTTTAGAAGTGTACTTGTCTGAAGCATTTGCACAGTGCTTTAAACTTGGACTTAAGTCCCACAAACGTGTGAATTTGTCCTCTTTTGCACGATCAAATATACACAAAACAACACACCCCAAAAGATGATCACTAATTTAAGATTGGCAAATGTGTTAGTTAAGTCCACATGCTGAACTTTCAAACAATCCCTCATTAGATCCGACTTGCCCAAACTGCAGGGATACTATGATAATTGGTCAGGCTGTAAACAAAAGGCAATATTCCTTTTTTTTAAATTTATTCCCTTTTTAAGCGATTGTGTGTTCAACGTATGAATTTGCATGAGCGACAAAGTAGTACGTGCCTAAATTTCGACATATTCTCAAGAAATTAAAAAAAACGACGTCCCCGGTATGCACCCAATACGTAGGTCGCCCACACTTTTGTTTATAAGAAAAACTGTCCGCATTAGCATGTTCGCTTATCATGCTTATTCGAAAGAATATGTTGATATGATAGTAGTCTATTGTTCAGCACTTTTGTGTTCTTTGCATGAAGGAATATTCATTTTTACAATAAAAATTGTGAGGAAAAGACAAAAGTGACACCTGTATTCAATGCATAGGATTTAACTTATTTGCAGCCCATTTTTCTTTAGTAGATATGAACAGAGCAACAAGTGATAATTTCCCTCTTTTTATCGAAAATGGACGTGTTAATTTTGTCATAAAGGGGGTCGTATTTTTAACAGTTTTCTTGTTCAATTTAGTGAATAGTATGTACAGGTCACAAGGTAGTGGATTAGAACCTTGGTGTTATTTTCTGTTGTTGTTGGTACAAGTGAAATTGGGAAACACTTCAAGTGCAAACAAACAGAACGTCACCACCTTTTAAGCTGTCGGCATTTCAACGTAAACACGTCCAAGCACTCCACAATGCCGTACACATGCCAGGTTTTTCTTTTTTGTTTTTGCTTTAACTGACTCCTCCGATCCGCGTCCGCCTCAATTCAGCGTTCGATCTATCGATAACATACTAAGATGACGTCAGCTTATTCATTGTACAAATATTTATTGAATTTTAATTCAAATGTCGATTTCTACGTCATAATCAATAAGTATATCATATTACTATTTAATAAATTGCTTAGGTGTGTAATAACTACGATAGTAATAAAATAACTACTGATCGTAATAACAGTGAAGAAGTAATGATGATAATTATGATATAAATAATAATGATGATGATAATAATAATGATAATAATAATAATAATAATGGTAAATGATAGTAACCAAATTAATGAATTTTAGATATAGCCAAACATTTCAAGCATAACCATTCATAAAAATGTATAATTGCTTGATACAAAAAAATAAGAAGATCGTAAGAAGTCTTGGAGATAATATGATGTCATTCGGTATATCAAAATTAAAGATTGTATAGAAAATCAAAGGAAAAGCACTTGGATTATCATGACTCTCGACGATAATTTTTTTTTCGTCACAAATAATGTGAAAATGTAAGGAATAAATGTAGGCAAAATGAAAGCTTTCTGTTTTTAGTTTTTAGTTTCCACCTGATTCCAGTTTCGACGATAGGCAGCTGCTACCCTTTCTAATAGAGCAATTTCCTTGACCCGATTCGTCGATCAAAGTTAGAATTGTTTTAATTTATCATGATTGGTATCATCTTCTAATTTGGAACCTTCATTTTGAAAGTAAATGGAATTATAGAGTCGATCGTATCTAACGGAGATGACATTTTGTGATTACAAACTGATCAAATCAATTAACGATCTGTCCATGGGATTTTTTTCCCCAGACATGGAATGATGTTACAGATAAGAATTAAAGATCCTTCAAAGGCTTTTTATGGCACGACAATTAGTAAGGATCTTGTCTCAGCTGGGGAGTGTTTGGCATTTACTTAATGTCGTTAAATCTGCAATACCTGGGACCTGTAAGATAAAAAATGCAATTAAGCTTACGATAACTGCTCATCGTAAGTCTATGGCAAAACATATACAAAAGAAATAGGATAAATCTTTAATTGAACGTATCTCTTCTATGTTACAATCCCATGATGGTTAGGCCTTTTTTCCATGATATTGTCTAGAACATAGAAGCGCCGTGATGATGTTTTTTTTTTTAATTTACCTTTTAACTAGAGGGTTGTGGTTCGAATTCCAAAACCTGCCTAGTGGGGTTGATATCCTTCTAGAAAGAAATTCATCAACATAGTGATGTACTCGACCCATGTGAGGTAAATCATCAATGGGATCGAATTGGCATTCGACTTAATTTTCCATAATTTTATGGAAGATACTGCATAATAGTGTTAAAGATGATGATAATAATATCGACTATAATATCAGCATCAATTATTGATATAATTATGGCAACAAAATTATATAAATCTAAATAATTTTTCATTCTATTATGTTACAAGTTAGTAATAAAAAAAAAGAATACAATTAATGACTGATTACTTTTAAAGTAACTTGGTCCAATGAAATATCAATCAATGGCGAGCCTAAAACCCCATCATCTGGAGCGGATCACGAGGGGGATGGTAGGTGAGTTGGCTTTGACCATCATCTTGATTGATCGATGCACCTGCACATCTCACCATGGACATGATTGCTTTCCAAATGGGAAGGTGAAATTGTGGTTACCTTGAAGTACGCTCGATGTTAGGTCATGTGGGTCGTGAAATTTGTAACCAGAGAGGTGTTTCATCAAGTCGTTCTTAAAGTTACGCACGACTTTACGATCGACTGGTATCAGTTCTTGCGCTGAATGTGCGTAATAATGTGAACCATTACGCACAAGAAGGGGTACCAGTCGAACGTAAAGTCGTGCGTAAAGTCTCTCTTATCTTGGTGAAACACCACCCAGGGTTGTGTTTCATAAAGCTGTGCATATATCTACGCACGACTGTAGGAATGATAAGTAACCCTTTCCTGCACTCAGTGATAACTCCTGGCGCTGAATCAGACCCGAGAGAGAGTCACCAGTCGTTCGTGATCACATGATTCGAATTTTGCGTTTCGCGTAGCAAAATTTGTGTCCTTGTACCTGAAATTCTCATCCTGAAATTCTCATCCTTGATAATAATAAAAGAGAATATATATATATTTAATCAGAGTAGCCACTTCAGTTTATCAACTGCTGCAGTATTGGGTCCTCTTCATACTGCTTGGTAACAACCTAATGTTGCTTCCCTAGTAACAGACCTTTAGTTCTGCATGGTCACAATCTTTGAGTCCCAGACCACGAACGTCACCTCCAATATTTCAAATTTCATGATCTCGGTTGTGTTTCATAAGACCTATTCAGTGATCTACGCATGACTTTATGAACGAATGGTGACCCCTTCTCAGACTCGATTCCGCGAGTGCAGGGAAGGTTTACCAATAGTTTGTTGAGTCGTGTGTGTATCTACGAGCAGATTTAAGAAACACAACCATGGTCGCGAAATTCACAACGCACGTGGCATCCTGTTGATCGTGATTTAAAGCCACCATATGTAACAGTTACAAGCCAATGATTGTTCGGCGAGATGTTCTTCATGCTGACAACATAATCAGGGATGCTGATTGTGAGGATGTTTGCTACTTTGGAAATACCTTTCGCTCATTTCTGTCAAAATTCATCTACTTGTATGTCTGAATACTAACAAAAGGCCATGGGCATTAAGAGGGTTGTCAAATCGAGGATGTTATCAATGAAGATAAAATGATTCAAGAGAATACAAATTAAAAAAAAACAGGACTAATGAAAGAACAGTGAAAGTCAAACCGATGATATCTAAACCTCTATTTTGTCAATCTGCAATTATTTGCATCGTTGACACATTATGGTACAAAAAACCTTTTGGCACTCAGAGACGTTTTGCTGTGACAAACGATATGTTGTACTTGCATGTATCATATGCAAATTTGATAAATGAATTAGCAAAATGTTTAGACAAATATTGTATTCCCCATTTGATATGTGTGTTGTTTTTGTGGGGGTTGCCATAAGGGGTGTTGCTAGAAAGTTGCAATTATTTACAAATCAATTGGAAACCAGTAGCAAATTGAAACACATATTTTCAGTCGCGCGAATTCTGAATTTGATTGGCACGTGCCGATCAACTCGCAATTGAGTGCAACTTTCTAGCAACGCAACACCCCATAGAATGCCATTAGAAATCCTTCACATATCATATATACATGTGAGGGTTACACCTTCACCTGTACTGGTTAATGCTTGCAGTTGAAATCAGAATTGTCTTTGTTTTCTCAGACTATTGAGTTTGCATGTGAATAGCGACGTGCGAAGAAATGCATTAGCTGTCTATTCACCAGTGATTGTCCAATTATATTTACACTGTCTCACCAAATTGATTCAACTAGCAAGGCGCAAATAGATGTACAAAAGAGCCTAGGAGAGTATTGATCAATATACTGAGTTAGAGCTAGTATACTGATTTAACATTTCTATATGGCTATTACGATTTACTATTCATTTAGCTGGGCGACTTGTATTAATGATTGTAATCGTCATTATAATAATTATAATAGTAATGGTAATGTTACTGATAATAGTCTCAATATTAATGACAAAAATAATATGCATTCTTATCATTGTGGAAGTAGAAGAATTAGTCCTAGTGCTAGTTGTGGTAGAAGAAGTAGTAGTACTAGTAGTAGTAGTAGTAGTAGTAGTAGTAGTAGTAGTAGTAGTAGTAGTAGTAGTAGAAGTAGTAGTAGTAGTAGTAGTAGAAGTAGTAGTAGTAGTAGTAGTAGTAGTAGTAGTAGAAGTAGTAGTAGTAGTAGTAGTAGCAGTAGTAGTAGTGGTAGTAGTAGGAGGAGGAGGAGGAGGAGCAGTAGTAGTAGTAGTAGTAGTAGTAGTAGGAGGAGGAAGAGGAGGAGGAGTAGTAGTAGTAGTAGTAGTAGTAGTAGTAGTAGTATCAGTAGTAGTAGTAGGAGGAGGAGGAGGAGGAGCAGTAGTAGTAGTAGTAGGAGGAGGAGGAGGAGGAGGAGCAGTAGTAGTGGTAGTAGTCGTAGGAGGAGGAGGAGCAGTAGAAGTAGTAGGAGGAGGAGGAGCAGTAGTAGTAGTAGTAGTAGTAGTAGTAGGAGGAGGAGGAGCAGTAGTAGTAGTAGTAGTAGTAGTAGTAGTAGTAGTAGTAGTAGTAGTAGGAGGAGGAGGAGCAGTAGTAGTAGTAGTAGTNATGTAACTTCTGATTATAGTGTTATAAAAAGGTCAATATGGTTCTTCAATCTTTTATGAGAATTTCGGACCACACACTCAAAATTTCTTTTAAAGAGTTTAACTCCACTTTGCACGAATTGGTCCTTTAAGTAATGTGACATTGATCCTATGCTATTACTACGCTGCTTATAATGTAAAGAAATACAAAGAATTAGAAAGTTCACAAATACCAGAACTTAAAAAAATTCCCGTTAAGTAGATTTTCTTTGATGTGTACTAAAGTTCTTACCCAAATCCTTATTTAAGGCCAAATTGTTAGTTGACTAATGGATATTTTGATCGGCTTACCAACCACAGGCCTTTTACGTAGACCCCTGTCATGGTTGATCGTTTTTCTGAAATGAGAATTAGATATCATGGTGGCAAATCTAATAAGATTCATTCCATTTGCAGATCATTTGATGTATACATTTTAAAGTTGTGAAGCTTCTTTGTAAAGTTATTTCAATATAAATGTATGCATGATATGACATGTGGTATTATACACTCTGCCCAAAAAGTTAGAGATCATAAAATGTGTGTATAATTTTCGAATGAGATTTTTCGAAATTATCGTTCATGTTATTAAACACAATAATCATTTTCAAAAGTTAGTGATTTATTTTGTGTATGGTTTCTCTCGCTACACAACCTGGAAAGTATACTACAGCGAAGTTAAACAAGTAAACATTAATTCATAACTTATTACTGGAATCATATTCGCCGGACCTGATTTAGTGCTTTAGTGTATGTCCTGTTTTTCTGCTCAATCTATATGACACATTAGCTGTAGGAGTAGTAGTAGTAGTAGTAGTAGCAGTAGTAGCAGCAGCAGCAGTAGTAGTAGTAGTAGTAGTAGTAATAGTAGTAGTAATAGTAGTAGTAGTAGTAGTAGTAGTAGTAGTAGTAGTAGCAGTAGTAGCAGCAGCAGCAGTAGTAGTAGTAGTAGTGGTAATAGTAGTAGCAATAGTAGTAGTAGTAGTAGTAGTAGTAGTAGTAGTAGTAGTAGTAGTAGTAGTAGAATTAGAAGAAGTAGTAATTGTAGCAGTAGCAGTTTTGTAGAGTATTAGACTAGTAATAGTTATATGAAGTGAACCTCATGCAAGGGTTTTAAGTAGCAGTATCCATGTTAATTTTCGACGTTGGCGTCATCCCTGGGATACTTTATGCGATATTTAGGTCATGGTTTACGATTACAACCTGAAGGAAATGCTTAAGTAAATGTAGGCAGTTTCTGTAAGAAAGGCATACAGTCATTAAGAGTGCATGGCGGTTGTGCCCTTGTGGCAGTAAGCACATGCACTCATATACCTGCATAATATAAACACGGTCCTGAAAAGTTCGAATCATTTCAATAGTACAGTGGCATTGTAACACGACCTTTACAACCGTTTTTGTTCAAAGTAGGCTAATCCATAATACCGTTGCATGAAGAAGTATAAATCCCGACATAGCAACAATCGAAATTGTTATTGAAATACATTCTAATTCTATAGAAAATGCTTATTTCAATGAAAAGAGTCTCATGCAACAGTACCCTTTAGATACTATCGTTTAATGAAGAAAAAATGTCACGATGATTGGAATAGTCTAGTGACATTGTATCATTATGAAAACCGTTTATGTTCGACGTAATTCGTTATACCGTTGCATTGAGAATCATAAACCCCAAAGTAGCAACAATCCCAATTATTATTGAAATGCATTTTAATTATAGATTAAAATACTTATTTCAATGAGAATAGTCTCATGCAACAGTAAACTTTGTATATTCTCGCTTTGTGAAAAAATGTAACGATGATTCAATGTTTTTGTTACGTCACGATATGGTGGAAATTTAAAAATTTTCATACCACCATTGAATCAGGTACCTCATTAAATCTCCCCAGAAATGTGAAAGACGGTATTCTGGTTTTCAATACTGCCTTATATATCACCTCCTTTCTCTGCAATTCAACAGACACAAGCGTGCACCTGGAAAAGATAGCTGAAAATACTTGAACCATATGGCTTGTAGACCCTCTACAAGGTTAAACTTTGCTTATATTGGCACCCGCTTATGTGTTATGACGCCGTACTATTATCATTTTATATACATTACCTTGGCTACATGTGAAAGAAAATGAACTTACGGTAAAATGGAAATAACAAGTCATTATGTGTTGTATCTGTAAATAAGGCTTTGTAATTGAAGGCCAAAATGCATTTTTTCGGGGATATAACAATGATAAAAGTACAGGCCTGCAGTCAATCATAAGTTTATGCCAATATTTAGGGAGCTTCTGTAACACATTGACAATGAGACAGCCTTGTGCATGTTAAATATTATGACATAGCGAATCAATGTTAGATATTATGACATGGCAAAGAAATGTATTGAATGAAGCTATAACAATATACGCGCAGTGATTCAAAGACATAGATAAATAAACCCAAATTTGATTAGATTTGTATTTCCCAGGATGTACTATCAACTGTGTTTATACCGCGTGACGTCATTCCCACGACATGTGCCTTAGATAAAAGGTAGCGAAATTCATATCATATGAGTAAAGGGGAGCGTCCAAGAAAAACATAAATCTCCATCTGCATGAGATCAACAGATTGAACAGACGACCAATGGATTCCAGAAGCGCGGGAAAACGCATGAGCATTTTTATATTCCACGAAACTGGCGCCACACATGTCCGCACTGCTTATGTTTCTGAGAAGCTATTATGTTTCGCCCGATGCACTGTGCAAGGCGGGCGGGACGGGCCGGACCTATACATCCATATCTACGGCCGATGACCCGGCCTTCATCTCGAGATAATCGGAAAGCATTAACGTTATGGTTTATTAATCTTCAATGGTTGGCTGTATGATTGTCATTTATATGAAAATAAGCTTGCTCAGTGACTGTAATGGACTTTGATATGTCGCTGGTATGCACCCGTGTGTTTTGTCGGTCTCGTATCTTCTTTAAGTTGAAAAGGGTCCATGCAAACTGTGATTAAATTCTTGAACAAATTTCGTCCAGGCTTGGTGCCGTACGTAAGAGTCTGAATACATATGGGTCTTGCACAATTATACCTCGATTTTTCTTCCTTTCTTTCCTCTATTAGTTTTTGTTTAGTGTGTTTGTTCGTCCTTTTACACAAGATCGAATTTTCAAGCATAATATAGAAATATATTAGCAAAACTCTTGATAAAGATCTCTTCCTGATCGGATCGTTCTGTAGGTATACTAAGCATTCCACTAAAGTAACATATTCAGATTCAGTTATTGTTCCCTTATATTGCATGACCTCTTTAATTGTTAAGAAAATACCTCTCATGTAGTATCCAATAGGGTAACATAGTTGTGAAAATTGAAATGTCAAAATATCTAAAATATACACAACATATTTATATCAACAATGATGACAATAGCAATAATAATATTTTCAATTTTTAATGTCGTAAAATGTCAGTGTTCCTCAGTGCTTGTTTCATTATTAACTGGCTGACGTTTCATCTCTGTATCAAGGAAATTATTCCTGTGCAGTTGAGTGCAGCACGGATGAATTACTAGTACTCCATAGGAAATTAACACGATTGGTGGGGTTCGAATCGCGATCCTCTGCGTAATTGAAAGGCGAGAGCCACAACCACTACACCACGATGCTCTCCAACATGCCAATAAAAAAAAAACAGGCAAAAAAATGTCTGTTGACAGCTGCCCTTCTCAGTAAAGCTCCCTCTTGTAAACCCGTCAAGTGGTGGTCCTCAAGAGCCCTTGTTGAGGAAATCTTCAGAAGATTAGGAAAGACCGGTAAACATTACTGTCAAGCTCCAACGCTTGCAATCATCAGGTAACTGAACCACGATAATTTCACCCTCTTGTCATGTTGTCATTCAGATGATTTAGTGTTTCATGTGACGACATTTCGAAGTGGTAATTTCTGGGTGGTCAGTTTTGGTACACAACCACACATATAAATATTGGGGTCATAGCTGTGGCACATTCCAACTTGCATATTCCTAATATCCACGCGTTCACTATAAAAACATATTGCTGATTCAACACCGATCTGGTGTTCAACTGTCTCCAAATCTGCTTATTTCTAGAAATATGTCAGTGGCATATTCCAACTTGCATATATTCCCAATGTGCACGTGTGCACTGTAAAAACAGAGTGATAATTTAAAACTGATCTGGTATTCAACTGTCTCCAATTCTGTTTATTTCTAAGATATGTCAGTGGCATATTCCAACTTGCCTATATTCCCAATATCGACGTGTGCACTGTAAAACAGACTGCTAATTTACAACCGAAAGTGTGTTTAATAAACGGACTCCAATTGTGTTATTTGTAAGATATACCAGTTGTAAGACGAATGCATTTTAAGCCAATTCAGGGTGCGATTAGGATCAATCTAAATCATAGTTGATCAACATTCACCAAGATACGGAAGACTATAAGAACGACAGCTATCAGTTTGTTTGTTGAATGATATTAGTGCGATCAATCATTATGAACAATAAGGGATGCCAGTTGTTCTTAAAGCCCTTTTAAACTTCTTTCTTGTCTTGATGACACACCACGCTAGTATCGTTCTAACAGTTTTCTTGTATGCACAATAGTAAAAAAAAAAAAAAAAAAAAAAAAAAAAAAAAAAAATCGAGTTGCTGTTAGATTAACTGCATGGTTTTTGCAAAGTTTCTTCAGTTCCTAAATGCGTTCCGCATGTTATATGGCGTGCCGTAGGGGAATGCACTCTCTCCTTTTGTATTTCCGTTAATATCAGATGGAACGTGTTCCATTTGCAGGCACTTGAAGACGTGACCAGAAAAGAAAAAAAATGGACAGAATGACAAACAAAATGCAGTTTCCACAGATTTTGTAGAGTGGTGAAATACAGGATTCAGCTAGCACAAGTGTGTATCCCTTTTTCCAGATACAGTGTACATGTATTCCAGGAAAGTAACATCAACATGTGCGATATATGGGAGAACGCTTTGTGACTGGTGTACCACCCAAGTATATAAATATATTATAACAGAATTGAGAGTTATATCTATTTCAGAAAAATTACTTGCAGCAATATGTTGCTGCCTCTTTGTCATGTTTGTATCGATGTTGAAATTGAAATTGAAATTGAATTGACTTCCGTAATTAAGAGATAGTGATGTCCACATACTTCACTAAACTTTGTAAATTGCTATTGAGTGGTGACACATTCAATTTTACGAAAAAGGGGATTCTGGATTTAAGATTTAAGATACATGTAACTGCATTGTAAATGCAAACAGTTTCCAGATTCCAATGGCTTTTAAGTGAAAAGGCCAGAGGTGGTCGATTTCTGAGCATATTGTTTTCAATAATGATCAACGAGCTTATTGTAGGCATTCGGATAAGGCTTTCTAATTCAATTACCTCCCAAAACAACGTTCTTAGATTTAAGAAGTAACATCTCTAATGCTAGAATTAACTGCATCATTTTCCTTTCTCATCCGTAAACCAGTCCTATACCTTAGGCGATATATGGCGTCGAGTTTCGATGATTAATCGAGCAAAATCAATGGTGACCATACATTAACACTCTCACTTTACACATCAAAGGAATTACTTCCAAAGGAAATACTTCTAAAGGTTTGTGCAAAGCTTGCGACAAAAGCTATTTTAAAGAGTTTATAAGTCACTTTTGTCAAAACTACCCATATAGGAGGTAAGACGGGGGCATTCAATGTGTGTCAGGAAAAGATAATAAAGGAAGTTTTGAGATAACTTTGTATGTATTGTTGTACATTAAGAGGTATAGTATATACCTCTTTCAGAACCATACAATTTTATACTATTCAGATTGGAGCTAATAAGTCTTTAATCTGTTAATTCAAATCTTGTATTGACGAATGCATCGTTGCGTATTCTACTTAGGCTACTTGCATCGGGCTCGCGACCATTTAACGAATGTCTGTTTATTCCAACATCGCACGTTGAAAACAAACATTAGCGGATAATGTAGTCATCTTCAATTTCCATGAAAATTTAGTCGGGATATAATCATTTACGCCATAAAATCATGCCACAATTGCTGTAGAAAGTTCTCGCCGATGAAAAAGAGACCAGAATGATTTCTCTCTAGTCAAAAGGGTGAATTATGTTGAATTGGTTTTATGCTATAGTCAATTCAAAGCGTGATATTCTGATCTCGAAGTGAATGAAAATGAGAAACGAATAACATTCTCATGATCTACCGTAATTACTTTGTCGGAATCCGTGAAACTTCTAAAGAAACCATTACGTAATTATACATTGATTATAGGTTATGTTTTCATGGTGTATTGCTTCTGGCCTCATGGATGCACATTAAACCCCTTTCAATGATAATGATGTGGCTTATCTCTTTAATGGCGCTGAAACTTCTGAAAGGGCAGCAGTGCTATACGAGCAATGACAAGGGCATGGCAACAGCAATAGCACCTGTATGTCTTTTTGTTTACGTTTCGATTATTATTTATTACGTCCTTACATCTTTCTACTAAGATGAGCCTCGTCAATATTATTATGTATATTAAAGCCGACTCACACCTTTGCCTCTTTAGCCTTCGTCGGCCAAGCGTTTTTTTTTTTGAAAATTAAAAACGCTCCCTGAGCACACAGTATACGCTGATCAGACGGTGGATTGACGTTTGGCTTCCCTTCAAGAGACGTACGTCGAACGTCAGTCCACCGTATGACCTGCTTCTTTTTATTGTTCAAAAAAGCTTGGTCGACGCAGGCTAAAAACGCAAAGATGTGAGTCGGCTTGTATAAAGATAATGATAATGATCACGCGTATCCATTTTAATAGCGTTAGAACTTTTGAAGAAACAACAATGCTACACTATCAATGACAAGAACATGGCAACAGTAATAGCACCAACATATATTTTTTGTTTACGTTCTGTTTATAATTCTTTACACCATAGCATCATTCTATATGAAATGTTTGTTATCTAGATAACCATAATGATAACGCTTAAAGCCATTTTAATAGCCTCGACACTCCTAAAGATGCAACAGCTCCGATTTGACAACGACAATAATATAGAAAACGCTTTAGCACCAGTAGATCTTTTTGTTTACGTTTTGTGTATTATTTATCACGTCTTTATATCTTCTCGGTGAAATGGTGGTTATGCAGATAATTACAATGCTGAGGCTCACCCCTTTTAATTTACCATCTTTCTATGAACTGTTCTAAGGTTCGAACTTCTGGAGAAACAACAGTTCTGATTTGGCATTGGCAAGGATATAGCAACAGCGATATTGCACCAATAAATCTTTTTGTTAACGTTCTATGTATCTTTCTTCACATCCGTACACCTTTCTCTGAAATATGGGTAATAAAGATAGGTACAAGGATAAGGTTCATCCCTTTTAATTTACCATCTTTCTATGAAATATAGGGAATAATGATAATGCTTATATGCCTTTTAATGGCGTTGGAACTTCTGAAGAAGCAACAACTCTGTTTGGCAATTGACAAGGACATATATATCAATCGCACCAGCAGATCTTTTTGTTTACGTTCTCTGTTCCTTTCTTCACATCTTAATATCATTCTATGAAATGTTGGTTTTATAGATATTCCAAGCATTGTAAAATAATGATACGATAATTGGAGCGGATAAGTTTCACGTTGTACTATCTCCAATACATGGATTCAGACAGTAATCAAATAATTGAGCTCGGGTTGAGCTAATTCGTAGCTTGCGGTGGGAACGTTTTCAAGGGGGTAGGTTCGATTCAAACGTTGGGGATATTGAGTCGATTATGTGATTTTCATGGGCTGATGATAATGATGATGAATAGGACTGTCAGATTAGTCTTACGAGTCTCTGGTGGGTGCTTTAACATATTGGGTGTAGACACAGGGTGAGATGTTTTTTATTTTATCTATCTTTTCCGGCTCCCTTTTTTTCGATATACCTTGAATGGGGCGTCGTGGCGTGCGCCATTAATCTTGCTGATTGGGACAGTCACAAATTGATCCGGGGAGGTGTATACCTATGATGTGGGTTCGAGCCCCGGTCATGTCCTTCAGATGGTGACGTTGAAGATCGGTCCCTCCTCCTCGCTCTCCCGCTCTCTCTCTCTCTCTCTCTCTCTCTCTCTATCGCTTTCCCTCTCTCTCTCTCTCTCTCTCTCTCTCTCCCTCTCTCTCTCTCTCTCTCTCTCTCTCTCCCTCTCTCTCTCTATCGCTTTCCCTCTCTCTCTCTCTCTCTCTCTTTCATCCACACACACACACATTAAATAATAAAATATCCAATCAAATTACTTATTCATTGGTTTGTTATTTTTCATACAAAAGCTGCCAAAATTGCACCCGAGAGAAAAAGGATACCCCCATCGTCCTTTTAATCCCTTCTATGTTGTTTTTACAACAAGACGGATTTATTATTTCGACTTAGCCATACACATGTAGTTTATACACCACAGCCCTCAACTTATTGGCACCCTTTTCGCCTGCAGAGAGCTGTTTATATTGCAAAGCTTATTGTTAGATTAAAACAATTATTTTCCGAACAAATAGAGCATGCAAGTTCATTGCGGCTATTTAAATCGAATCAGCAATTATTTGTCATTAGATTATTTAGTGATTCATTTAAATGTGATCATTATTTGCTAACAACCCTAGGAAGTACCATCAAAGCTAACTATTTGGACTTAAATGTCAGCTCTTTCTCAGTTTTGTTTTAATACACGATTAGAAGTTTGCACAGACATGACATACACTGCGAGCAAAATGAAAAAAAGGAATCGGAAATAGTGAATAACTTCATTTAAACCTTCAGATTAGCGTCACGAACATAAAGTAACTTCCCTGTTTATCCAATCTGATGGTGCGACACGTGTTGGACAGTTCTCTGCAGAACAAGAGGGATGGAAACTTTTTTGTGCATCTAGATACTGTGGATGCTTGAATTGAAATGGTTTACTGTGTCAAAGTTCTTATTCCTCCTTCTCTCCGTGCAAGTGAGGGCTATGCCAACTCTGTGTTGAATGCAGATAAGGAAGCTTGCAATTCAACCCACAGAAAGTTGTTGAAAAGCAGCACGAGATACATGTATTTGTACAAGGTGACCGCCATCACCATTTAGAAGCCTATCAAGTGTTTAAATTGATGAATGTTAAAACTAACTTGTTAATTTGGAGGTTTCACGTAATTCTCCTTCATGTTTGACTTCGAATGGTCCGGGATGTCTTCTGCCAAAGCGTTTCGACCGTGTTTTCACGAAGTGGCGGGATCCAGAGGGTGTTGTTACACGAAATGAGCTACAAACCAATTGAAAGGTGTCTTTCTACACTGTTCTATAGAATTAGCACGTTGTTCAATAGGATGCCCGTTGAATTGGCGCTATGTCGGGATTTCTTTGTCTTCTTGTAACAAAACCCTTTAGCTCTTGTCACTTCGTGTAAACACGGACGGTTTGTTTGCTCATCTCATCTGCATGTTTCAGTTCAAGTCAATAGAAGGCAAGGGAAACCACTTTGGGTAGACGTTTCTGCAGCACGTACGAATGTGGGAAATCTGACAGCTATGTATTTCCTTGCCAGTTGACACATCCTTTTCTGATATTACAAACCATGCATTGTGACAGTATGTTTACACAAGTTTAATGTTTACTCGTGGGCATTGTCATTGACTCTTATTATATCATGAGCATCGTACGTATGAGGCATCAGTCTACAATATGCACATGCAATTAAAATTATTTTCTGATACAAAAATAACATTAGGGGTAGGCGTCAAACCGCTACACTTTGGCTTAAAAATGAGATCCGAGTCCAATGGAAGTATATTCACACAGTCTGTTAACTTGATTATCCTTTCGTCATCATCCAAACCCATCGTTTTGTTTTATCAGCTAATATATTTCTTTGTGGTAATTAGTATGTATTATTGATTATTGCGAGAACTCTGACTTAATTTCTTCTATAACATGAATATGACAAAATAATTTCATAATCTTTGCAATGCAATATAATTTATACATCCGATTTCCGCTAAATAATGATTTATATCAAATGTTATTTCAAATCTTTGTCAGTTGTTGAACTTGAGATACAATGGTTTAATACGTTAACATCTTCATGTATACGTTCAAGTTTAAGAAAGCTTGTCTTGTGTTATATTCAGCTGTGCTGTATCGATTCGAGGAAGTGGTTTTGCTAGAAACCTATCTTACAGACCATCAGCTGCAACCAGTGTATGTTGGCGGTCAAAGAGACTAGTAAGGGGACTCAACGGTAGTTTAAGAACAGAATCGGAACGATTTCTTTTTTTTTTAAGTCGGATGTTTTCTTACCATTTGTTAATGTTTTGTCACACGTAGAAAACGTATGCCTAGCGTACGTAGGCACGTATCCATGATCGCACTTTAACCGGGGCTTTGGGGAGTTGCACAAGCAAGAAAATTGTTCTCTTTTTTCCCCTCATTCAATTTTTAAGAGAGGCACTACCCCCCCCCCCCCCCCTCCATATGCGTCTGGTTGTGGAGTTGAGAATACACCATTTTATTTAGAAATACACATAGCGACACTATACTGACTTTCCTCAGCACCCATATAAATACAAATGTGTAACAGAGCTTTAACTTCACAACTTAATTCTCCAATAATTCCCAAAACGTGCTACATTATTCTTAATATCATCATTATCACCCTCATTATCACCATCCTCATCAACCTGATCATCTTCATCATCATCATACAGGGTACAGGGCATAGACGTATTAACATGTAGGTATATAGGGTAGGATATTGACCATGTTGGCTGAATCAGAAGCCAGAAATATTGATCAGACAAATATTGAACTTGGTATTCCCTTGCTCGATCGTCTGAGAGCCACGTATGCTGTATAATCCCACAACCTCTGATTCTTTGCCCTTCATCATCCTCATCATCATCATCATCATCATTATCATCATCATCATCAATATCATCCCCATCATTATTTATCATTATCATCATCATCATCATCATCTTCATTATCCTCATCATCATCATCATTTTTATCATCATCATTATCATCATCATCATCACCATCATCATCATCATCATCACCATCATCACCATCATCACCGTCATCATCATCATCATCATCATCATCATCATAGTCTTACAATCATTCACTTTAGCCAAATACTGACAGCATTGTATGGGCAGCTGATTAACATACGATGACTACAAACGCTCTCATAACCTAATGTACGACATATGTTGGCTGAATCAGAAACCTGAAATATTGATCAGACAAATATTGAACTTGGTATTCCCTTGCTCGACCAGACCGTCGTGAGAGCAAAGTATGCTGTATAATTCCACATCCTTTGATTCTTTGCCCTTTGTCAATAAGATGATGCTATCCGATCTTGTAATTTCCTCCAAGTTCAAGCGATGGAATATAAATTTTCCATCTCTGAAATCTATCGTTGCTGCATTTGCAGCGCTTTATCAAGAATGTAAATTTTAGGGGCGTTTAAAATCAAAGTGATCCGAACGGCATTTGCTTCTTGATATTTCAGTTTAAAATAGTATGTCCCATTTCGACATTAGATACCAATCTAATTTGATTTTGGGGTCGTCAGCTGCTTTTGAATAAATACCCCCATGTCTGCAGTTTTTATGTAACATATTATTTCAAAAGCAGTGGCAACTCAGTAATTGATGGCCAAATCAAATTTGTTTTCTCAAATTACGGAACAAATTCAAGAATACGGTCAAGAAAAGTTAATTTAGAACACGGACAAAAGACTACATTTCATGATGAAAATAAAAAACGAATTCACTCTTTTTCATCGTTCTCTGTTTCCAGGGTAACTGTTGTTGGCAGAGCGTGACTGGAAGAAGGCTACAACTCAAGTCTGTCGACATTGCGGACATTTCCGAGATCGAGAGACGTCACTTGCAAAAGGCCGCATATCACAGACTCCAGGCTTACAATGTTGGGCCAATCATCTTGCCTAGAGGTAGGAATATATTTCAACCATATTTAATAATCTTAGACAGATGAATTAGAGAATTATCGTTGTCAAATTTATTAAATTTCATTTTGTAGTCTAATCTAGAAATAGAAATATATACTATCAATATTTCATAATTTGGACAGACAAATGACACATTTTTTGTCGCAAATTTTTACTTTCAGATTAACAACATCAAAAATAATTTACTGTTTATTCATTTAACGCCGAAAATGTTTATTTGGGGCCAGATGCTATTGTTCCATATTTGATAGGGTAGCACCCAAACGTTTGCATAATGGATGCACGTCTACGAAAACTTTGGTTGTGAAACACTAAAAGTTTTTTTTCAGAAATATTGATTGATTTATACCCAGTTCTAACATACTTAATAACTTTATGTTGTTCAGTGTTGGGCAATATTTTGCCAATTTTTTTATGAGTGGATATGCAATCATCGGATATTGAAGAATTTGGATGTCATGTGCATTCTATTGTATTCTGTATACTTCAGTTTCGAATGAATACGTCTATTAAACAGCTGAACATTTTCACCTTGCTCTTTAAATAGTCCTTGAAGATGAAGTGAACGATAGATGAAGATGAAAAGTGCGTTGGCGAATGCAATCCTTTGTATCTACCATCATCGGGAGGGTTTTGGTTTTGGTTTGCTAACACAATAAGTGGGTGGGTTGTCTCTGTATAGTATAGAGTCTCATTTTGAAGCAACATTTTCTCAGCGGTTCCTTTTTAAATGAGTTAGTATGGATCGCAGGCTGAATGCGAGTTGCATTTATTTTATTTATTTGACCAAGGTTATCTAGGATAGCAAGAATATCTGTTTAGCTCTAGCTCTCACTTCAGGGCAGATGCATGTGGTGTATTTCGTCTTTGTATTGCCGGCGCCATTTAAAAAGCATGTGAAGTTCAATGCGTAAGCGCGCACTCAAGGGCGTTAATGTCAAGAAATTAACCCAAAACTTTGTATGTGTGTGTGTGTGTGTGTCTGTGTGTGTGTCTGTGTGTTTTGTATGCAGGTCTTTGTGGGCAAGTACAGGTGTGCATGTGTGATGTGAGTGATGTGCGTGTGTGCTTTGTGTCTACATTTGTGTTTTGTTGTGTGTGTGTGTGTGTGTGTATGTGTTGTGTAATGTCTTTGTGCGTGTGTCTGTGTGTTTGCAATAATGTGTCAGTGTGGGTATGGATGTATATTCATGTATGGATGCATGTGCATGTGTGTGTTCTGTGTAAGTCTTGTTAAAAATCCACCGCGTAAAGAGCAAATTTCAAAGGACAATGGATGTCATTATAATTGAATTATCAATTCTACCATATTCTTTACTTAGGTTAACAAAAAAAATCGTGAGTTTTACTTTGAAATCGTGACAATTCACATGCAATTCAACAACAACTAATTGTCCTTCATTATTCGGTCCCTTACTATTAACAAAATTCAAACACTAAAATCCTATTTTCTCTGTAATTGCTCTAGCATCCAGCATGTGACAATTTCTATCTATAAAAAAATCGGTTCTAATTAAAGTGAAATACTGTCCTCCTCGGCGTAAATCATTCCAATTATCCGATCCAAAATCGGATTTATTTCCAAATTCTCCTTCCGCTCACGTGGCAGACACCGTGTTCATGTAGCAATAATGGGAACATCTTTGCCCGGATATATCCTGCTCATCCCTCACCCTGGACAAAATCTCCTGGATTGGTTTCTTATAAATATATCCGGCGGCTCTTTTCAAAATGTCAGACGCCATTTTGTGAGCTTCGTCTTAAATTGATGGAGGTAATGATACAGTGAGAGTTTGGGTCTTCCTGGCTGAGAGGGCGAGCTAAACTAGGTATTTAAAATTTCCAGTTATTCCACTGACTCGGGAAAGGAGGGAAAGATTGGAAATCGAATGGTTCGCCGATCGAGTTTCTTCCCTTTCACGTCATCTAAATTCATGGAAAGAAGCCATATTAAGTGAATGGTGATGGGGAGTAAACCTGTACCAACCCTATCCTGATACAATGGCCCAACCATTTTATCATGCATTTTGGTGGGGAAAAACATCTGCAAAATAAGAAGAAAAAGAAGAAAAGCAAGAGAAATCAAGAAATAGATAGATATAGCGGTAGTAGTAGTAGTAGTAGTAGCAGCAGCATAATTAGTTTTAGTTGTTGTTGCTGTTGTATAGTAGTAAGAGTAGCAGCAAAATAGTTCAAGCAGTAGCATTATCATTAGCAGCAGCAACAAGTAGAATTTTTAATTTAAAAATTGGTATGATATACCAATAATAGTAATAATAATAATAGTAGAGATAGTAGAAGTCAATACAGTTGTTGTTGGAGTGGTAGTGTGAATAGTGGAATTGGTAGTAGTAAGTAAAACTAGAAGCAGTAGAAGGATAAGTAGTAGTAATCAGGTAATAGTAGTAGTAGTTATGATAGTATCAATATACATAATTGGAAAAGTATAAGTCGTAGTTCGTGTATTCGTAGTAGGCGTATTGTAGTATAAACCAGAAACAAATAAACATACGTCAGTACTTTTGATGAGCGTTGAAATCATTAACTTGAATAGATAAGTGATGATCACGATGAATGCTGACAACACCCACTTTACTTTACTTTGATCACCTTTTATTATGCGTATCGTGGATTTCACGTCAGTATAATAATCACGGCATTATCAACCAGTATCCATATTATAATGCAACAAAATCCAAGGGTTTTTCATAATATACCGGCTTTTTATCCTCTCTTTGTATTCATCACTATATTATCCCGAAAGCTAGATTAGCAATCTTTGCAGAGCGATATTGGTGTCACTTATAATTGGCATATAAATGGAGGTATTTACATGTATACAGATTCATTTCATATTTATAATATGGATCGATATTTATATGCTAATACTCTTTTGAAATGTCAGAGTGTAGATGCAAGTGAATTTATGGGAAAAGGGATATTTGGTATTCATGATTTTCACCGTATTTCACCTGCCGACTTGTTTGTTTATAACTTTTTTAAGGGTGAAGCATTTGATGATTTACATTTGGCGCTTCGTCACATTATGATTAGCAAAATAATTGTTTTTCTCAATTATGAATAACGGTCCTTACTCATTGCGACACTGTGATATCTTAAACAGCTACTCTGATGAACAAGTTTTCCTTCGACTATATGGGGAGTCAGATGTTCTATTGATCTGCAATACATTTCAAAAGAATACTAGTAGTCTAACATTTGCATATTTGCAAAAAAAAATGAATGTTTGAAGCTTTGAACTAGGCCATTTCATAATTGTTTGACTCTATTTACTAGTTTAGCTTCATACTCGTCTATCAGAATAGACGTGTTTGAAAACCTAGCCGTATTAGACTGAAGAGCATTGATAGCTTGACTTTAGTCCAGCCGCCAAAAGAATAAGTACATTTTATTAGGGCACCGTGTCACTAGTTTGAAGCCAAGTTTGTCAATTAGCGTGACAATGCTATATACCGTAAAATGCTCAAATTCAACATTATAATTTTCATCCTCATTTACCCTGGTTTAGAACGAAGCCTATTCGCAAGATATATTGGTACACCCAGAAGATTACTGAAGTTCAATCAAATAAATCTGCGAGGCTCTGAGATATGTTTATACTCTACAAAATTGATACACGTTATAGGATAGAGTTTGTTTTCCTTTCTCCGTCCCTGGACTTAATTTTGACCATCACCGAGTCAAAAACATAAGGGCAATCTGCCGATGGCTAGAATTAGTAAATCATCACAGGCAGCAAGGGGTAGATGGTGGGGGTGGAGGGAAACAAGGCTACCTTGCCCTCCCAGACTGTAAAAACGCTGGTGTTAAATTTAACACCAACCGTGATCTATATAGGACCACACCAGAAAAGTGCTAAATAACACAAATTTGGAATAGTATATTTCAATACCAACTAGTGGTGTTTAAGGCCCTGAACGACACCATAGTCGGTGTTTAAATATATTGATATGATTACAAACTGGTGATATTTTAACACCTTTCTGGAGTGGTCCTATATAGATTCCGGTTGATATTAAATTTAACACCAGCGTTTTTGCAGTGCGCCCGTTTAAGTACCCGCAAAAGTATCTCATGGCGTCGTTTATCATTTTATTGTCAGAAAATGCTCTCTAAGAAACAAGGGTATGATATGTGTCATGTACAAGCATCCAAGTTTTGAAAATAGATTTACCCTTTAACCACAAAGTGTTGATTATGTAAGAGGAATGCTCCATTAAATGTATCAGTTTGTTCCCCTGCTAATTAGACTACTATAGCTGTACGCCTTTTAAAGGTCATCAATAAGCTTCTTTTTATACACAACCTAAATTTTTCAAACATCATTCTGATGTATGAACTATTTGGTTTCATAATTGAACCTTTATTTCTTAGTATAGATGGACAATGATGATATGCAATAAAGGCGTAATTCTAAATATTTGACAAATTATACGATTTTAAATGAAGGTAAAAAAAATCAACAGTTGATAAGTAAACAAAGTGATGCGGTGCTTTAATATTTAATAATAATATAGGTTTTCCCGGCCAATTTTACGATATTTTCATTTAATTTAACGTTTGGAACATTCATATTAGACGATAACAATTATCGCCGGTCCTCCGTCAATTAATTTCGTTTTTGTTCATCAAAAGTTAAAGTTAATTCAGCAGTTTTTGTAAATT
>BQKZ01000337.1:118423-134271 GCA_036244855.1 Temnopleurus reevesii
GCTCTCCATCTCGCCATCTCGTCCTAGTATCGCTCACCTCTGCAGCTCCTTAGTATTTACTTTAGTCCCTCCTACCCATATTTGTGTAGTCACACTTTTAGTCACACCTATCAATCTTCTTGTTTTTTACCAAATTTAACCGGGAATCGATCCAGTGCCACCTCCCCCTTCTTTCTATCAAGACAATTGTAAACACCAATTCAGCGTCGTAGTATTTGCTTAAGTTCCAGCTATCTTTCCTCTTGAAATTTGCTTCAGTCCCGTCCATTCATCTTTCTGTAGGTTTGCTTGTCATCCTTTGTATTTTGGGGGCAACTTTGTTACAAATTCACAGAGGTCTTTCAAATTTTGTCTCGCCTTCAACATATCTTCCTTCTATTCTTTATTTTGAGAAAAATTGGTCATTTATCGTTTTGGTAAATTATCATTTCTTATATCTTTCTTGGTATTTAATTAACTTCTATTTACTTAATTCTCTTAGTTCTATATATTGCTGTAAAAATGCTCCGTTCTCCGTTGGAAGTTAAAGGAGTATTTATAAGTTTTGCAAGAAGAAATATTGATGTTTCCGCCAATTCACCAATCAATCAAAATAATTGCGATGCGTATACATAAAAGCTATTCTTTCTTGGTCGCTCATCATTTTTACGAAGAAATATTTTCTATTCATATGGAAATAGCTTACGCCTACGACCCATGTTAGAAAAAAAACTGTTGAAATCATTAGCAGGAGGGGGTTACAAGACACCTTATTAGAATAACGGTGACATGCAAATATTCGAAACAAGTGCAATAGACTTTATACACAATTCAATGAGATGTTCTCAAACTTGTCAATAAAACAGCATCTTGTAAAGCGCCCCATCACACAGGCTTAGATGATCTAAGGAAGATGTGGAAACACTAAGTTGGGTGTAGTCTCAGAATTCGAAAGCATCCATTTCTCCGGCATGTATGGAGGGCCTAGGGTGAATTGAATATACAAATATGTTTCTTGGTTCTGTTGGTATGGTTGATTTATTAGAACATAAAAACCTATTTGTGTAGTATGAATTATTCACCTATCAGTTGTGATTATATCATAAATGTATGTATAAATGTATAATGTATAATGTATAAATGTATGTATCATAATTTTTACTCCGCTACAAGATGTGTTCACCTTCTCTCTCTCTCTCTCTCTCTCTCTCTCTCTCATACACTCATTCACACACACACACATATATACACACACTCACACGCACTTTCTCTTGCACTTACACATACACTCATTCACACACACTCACACACACTTTCTCTTGCACGTACACATATATACGCACCCACTCACAATTCACACAATTTACGCGCTCATACATACGTACTCTCTCTCTCATACATGAACACACTCACACACACGCAAGCACACACACATACGCATACATATTCTCTCGCTTCCGCCCCCTTTGCTCCTCCATCTTCCCCAATATCCTTCCTCTATTCTACTCTCACCGAAGGCAAAGTCTACTCTTTAGCTTGAATAGAAACAACACACCGTTTATGAAATCACAATAGAGAGTCACACCAGGGCATAGTGATATTTAGATTAATCAATTGAAGCTCTTATAATCCCTTTGAGGGTTAGAATGTTTTCATGATACTCCATAGGATTCACCTTGTATAAAATAGTGGAATTCATTTGTAAGAGTAGCAGTACGAGTGTATATGAAGATATAAAATGCATAATGCATTTATTGGCCATTTTATCCTAAAAGCAATAGTTTGAATTTCATTAAAAGGAGGTTATTACCTGACATAATAATAAAAGTGCCCCTTACCCCCCCCCCTCTCTCTCCTCTCTCTATCTCTCTCTCTCTCTCTCTCTCTCTCTCTCTATGTCTTTCTTTCTCTCTCTTTCTATTTTACTCTCTATTATCTCTTACTGTTATTATATATTTGCCTCTCTTTCTCTTTGTCTTACTTTTCTTTTATTAGTGCTTTTTTGTTATACTGTTCTCATTATATACTACAATTTTTACCGCATTATTATTCATATTCTTCAGACAGCCATGCCACTTTATTTATTCATATTTTATTATAATTCCTCTTCATCATTTGTCGGAGGTGTTTCATCAAGTTTAAAAAAAAACTTTAAGAACGAAATTAAGAATGATTGGCATCGGTTCTTGCGTTTAGTAATTAGTACTCTTACGATAATTCAAAACAAGATCTGATACCAGTCGTTTTGAAACTCGTTCTGAAAGTTTGTCACGACTCGGTGAAAAACCGCCCAGGAACTACGTTTCACATACTCATGTTCTTCCAAGGTCAAAGACACGCAAACACGACACATTCCCCATCTCTACGTCACAATGCTGTTATTACTCCGCCGGCACCGCTGAGGGTGACATTTTCAAAATGGCGGCTTGCGTAAAGAGCGGTATATCGACGGTACAATAACACCTGCTCTATTTCCCGTGTCACTGATTGAATACTGTGCTCCAAGACATAAACATGGATTATGTTCAAGGTGAACGACTGAAAAGATACCTCAATCTCCTTGTAAGATATAATTTTGGTAAACATTGCTATAAAACCGGTTTTTGTTGCTTTCGTTTCACAATATCTGGCTCTTTGCTTTGATCTCCTTCAGACAATGTTTTCAATGATTGCTTCACTGAATGAATGAATGACTGAATTTATTTCCGTATTATAAAACATAAAATTACGGCGGATTGCCCACATTCAGGTCGTGCATCAAGGGGAGCTGGTTTCCGTGGGGTCCGTGTACACAACTATACAGTAACACAATTCCACTGGAAGATGTATGCCCTAAAACTTTTCAGTCATTGAAATATGCACAAGTGTAGCTAGGACAAGGTACTCGAAATTACGCATTAAAAAGCGTAATCCTACATTTGAATTCAAATAAAGAGATCATCGGACGCCACTATGTACTATCACGCGCAATGCAGTATGGCAACATTACTATTGGACCAATATTAAAGCGTATTTGCCCATAATTCTTATTTTTCCCATCAAGCTCGGGTTTTTTCCTACCTTACTCCGATACATGATTCCTATGCTTTCTATCCCAGCCATGCATTTTATCTTCTAATTATACTCACTTCGCTTTATTTGAATGAAAAAGAGAGAAAAGACAGCATGAAAGGCTTTAGCGTATAATCGGGGGATGAAGAAATGTGTATCTGGGTCACGCTGTATGTTTCAAAGAATAGATAGGTCGCCCTTCCTGCCACCCCTCCCCCACCATCGCCATCTCTCGCCTTTTTTTTTTTTTCATTCATTCGCAAGCCGACGAGATCTTTCAATTAAAGTGGGTTTCAATCAAAATATCCCGGTTAAATACAAAATTGGTCTAATAACTGATTATGATGTTTTAATTTGTCGCAGCAAATCGATCGGTTCGGAGGGAGAAGTCGGCCTATTGTCATTCCTTCGAGTGACATGTTCGAGACTTTTCAGAGGATAATAGATCTTTTTTATTAAGTTACAAGCATTTTGGTTTAATTATAGTATTTTCATTTTAATTACCCTCAATGTAAAGTTTTCCCCTCAGAATCAAAGACCTATGATTATAATAAAAATGTCTTAATTGTAATTGCGATTTTGATTTATCATTTATAAGGGCATAAATATCTCTAAACCATTGAGATCTCTTAACTCTTTTGATTAAAACAGGAGAATAAAAGCTAGGAATAAATCAACAATAATTTGATATGCAATGTGGTATAAAATACTCCGGTTTGCTTTATTTATTCTAATGTTTCGCCTTTTTCTTCTTCTTTCACTCTTCTTCCTCTTCTTCTTCTTCTCTGTGTTCTGTTTCTTCATCATCATTATCATCGTTGTCTCAAACTTCTACATAACATGCTCCTTCTCTTTCTCCTGCTCCTTCTTATCCTGTTCCTTTCGCTTGAATGATTATTATTATTATTATCATCATTATTGTTATTATCATTATTATTATTATTATTAGTAGTAGTAGTAGTAGTAGTAGTAGTAGTAGTAGTATTTCTTTCATTGTTATCATTATTATTATTATTATATCATTATTGTTATTATCATTATTATTATCATTGTTATTATTAGTATAAGTATTTCTTTCATTGTTATTATCATTATTATTATTATTATTATTGTCATTACTAGTAGTATTAATAGTAGTAGTATTGTTATTAGCAATCCCTTGCTATCTAATGAAGATATGAAAGAATTGATCAACGATTTTGATAAGATTGTAGAATCAAATCTATTTTTTTAAATCTTATCAACATTAGGGGCAATCGTCGCTGGATACAGCAGACATTATAGACGAAAGACCTTTTTCTATATCAGGCGCCATTTAATGATTATGCAGCCACTGCTAGGTTCATGTTTAAATACATACTAAGGGTGAATATATCCCGTATTGCCTTACAAATAAAGTGGAGGTGTGACTCTCTTTTTGGCAGGTGATCCGATGATAGCTTCGCACTCCATCCTTCATTCACCTACAAATTTGGAATAAATACATTAAAGATAGCATACTACATTTGCAAGCTAAAATCTGACATTCCAAGAATTTAATGTTACGATAAAGGGTATAAATGACCATAATCTATCGCCAATCAAGTAAGCTCGAAGATGGCTATATTGGATGTATTTCAAGTTATTTTTAACAATACTTGAATTTCGCAGCTGGCCAATTATTACACCGTGCGTTCAAAATTTAAAACGGCCCTTGACCGACCGTTGACCAATAGCGCAAGAGTATCTCTCAGTGCGTGTTCCGCATGGTGTGGTAGTGTATTGAAGTGCATACTGTACGTGCTCTTACAAGGTCGTGTGTGTATGTGGTAATGCGCTTGGAGTATCGCGATACCGTTGGTGTGAAGATGAATTATGATAGAATAGATTTTTATTTGAATTGAATATTCTGGACTACATTCGACCAAAATACTTGATAGAGGTGGTTCTTTTGACATATTTGAGGTACACAACAAGTTGTAGGCATAACCGTAATGTGTGCAAATGTAGTTTTCTGCCTTTAAATGCCTCTGTGTCAATATCGTACGCGCTTACGTGTGGGAACGGGAGTAGATATACGACGTTTTGCATTACCCGCCATTTTGCATCACGTGAGATCGTTTGCCATGGAAAAAATGGCGCGAAAGAGAGGCCAAATCTTGAAATAGAACCGGTGAAAGCGGGTCAATGAATTCGACATCCGTGTGTGGACTTGGCTTCTCAGTGATCGAACAAACTTTATCACCCGTTTTTGTCCTCTCCCCTCTCTGGATATCTTGGCTTCTTAGTTTTTCCCTCAATCTCCCTTTCTCTCTCGTGTTTGATCTTATCTTTAAAAAAAATCTAGCTCATCCCATTTTCTCTCATTTTCTCTCATTCTATTTCTCTCCTCCCATCTCTCTATCCCATGCAGAAATATATTTTCAAACACTTTCAGCTGCAAGAGGATTCGCATCTTGCGCACCCTACACCTATTGATCTGCGGATGCATCCGATCTCTAAACAGGGTTATGTCCCGGTTATTCTCAAACGTTCAAGAGAGAAACTATACACCCTTTCCAATTTACCCCTCATTCAAACTCACACACTCTCTATCATCTTCTCTCCAATATTATTGAACATCCGAACCATTCGAGTCTAAAGGCCCAGGCACACCAAACACTGCACGGCATAACGGCACTGTTTTTACGCGGTATCTTGGTTTTTATTGGCCAGCGCGCTCCTCCGCGCAGAAGATGTTCAACAATTGGCCAATTACAGGGAAGACATCGCGAAAAAGCCGTGCTGTGATGCTGTGCCCTGTTTGGTGTGCCCGGGCCTTTATACGGCCAACCCGTCTCCAGAGCATTTTGTATTTTTTAATTTAATTGTGTTGTTTCACGGTTTGATATCCACCGCTGTTGTATCTAGTTACCTCGGCTAGAAGTGATCATTTAGATGTTACTCATCAATGTTGTTCCCAAGCGTTGTAAACTGGAGCAGCTCCCAGATGATGAAAATAATCCAATATTACCTAGGAAACAAACTGTTAAACTTATTCGTTGATTATTTTACTATTATCATTTACCGAATGCTAACCAGTATGTGATCACTGTGATGACGTACTTAAATATAAAATATCACCGTCACTGACCGTAGACACGTGAAACTTATGGAAGTATTAATTCGTCCAGTAACCCTAATTATGATTTCACATTTATCTCGATATACCGTAAGACATATATTAACCTTTTTTCTTTTAGATATCTTTGTTCTGGTTTTTTTTCTCTATCAGAATATGATTTTTTTTATTTATCACGTTTTATTTTGACAGGGTAGCCCCATCAGTAATCATGGTAATCAAAGTACTGTTCTTCCTGGGGCCCTGTATAATACTAAATACATTATGTACACATTAACAAACACACAATTACATGAAAGAATACATCAGAAAAATCGAATCTGCTATAGTTTTGAAATTACACAACCAATAATGTCCTTCAGACTGGTGATTTATGGTACTATATCATCACAAAGATAATGAGGAAAGAGGATGTCGCTAAATTGATGAAATAGTACATGTGCAATCAAATAACCTTATTTGTTGTATATATTCTGTTTTCTCCTCACAGTGTCATGTTTTATCATATATTTGTACACTGTATACTCAACATTGCTCTCTTTCAAAGCGGGCCATGTGGCTTACACGCAACTATCCTGTCTTTTTTCAGGAAAAAACTGAATAAATAAATAAATAAACCACGATATAATCTATTTTAGAAATATAAAGTCGAACGACAATGCAATGCTCCTTTGTCATGTTTGTATTGTTATGCAAATCGGAACCGGCTTGCGATTGTTGTGTCCGCACAACTCAATACACGGCATACGGCTCTATTGTCCATGACCCACTTTATTCTGCGGAAATTGTTATACCGTGTTATAAATGAATCATTGAAAATGCAAACCGATGATATTAAGTCGATACTAATTGTATCTTACCCATGTCCTTGTAGCAAGACACAAGGACAATTCTTTCAAATGTCCACAACAATTAAGCACGCAGCCCTGGTTTGCATAGTGCCCTCAGTTCTAAGCACATTATCCTTTATTACCCAATCTTAGCCCACCTGATCGCAGAATATAAAATCATCACCAATCTTTACTCCCACGTGCCTTAAGAGTGGGCAGGATCTATGTTTTCCTTTCTTCAATCGAAGCCTTCGGGTCCAGTTCTTGTTTTGATTACTTTCTATTTCGGGTTAGGATCATTGCTGTTGTTACATATTGCTATTTTAGGGCTCAAAGTCATTAACGAGGAGGCGTTCCTAATTAGCCATCTGTAACTTTTTTTAGAACACGTATTAAAAATTGTGATTATTCAGTAATCATGAATAATATATTGATGTTTCTTTTAAAAACATTATTGTTGTATATATGACGTCAAATTACAAATATAATTGCATTAATTAAGCACACACGGAGAGAGGGGGTAGAGAGAGGGGGAGTCTCATCCGTTTTCAATTCTAACTTTAAAAATTCACGTATGTAACCATATGTAACCATAAATCTTACATTATCTTATTTCAAAAGAACATCCGAAAAAGTTATTTCACGGTGTTTTTTTTTCCGGAAGGAGGACAAAGATGTAAAATAGCAACCCTAAAATAAACGCTTATTGTCTTTAGATACCATTCCGCCAATTTGACAAGACTGGCAACACTTTGGGAGAAGATTATTGACATATATATTTCTTTTATTATTAACCATTATTCATTTCTGAAGTATCTAAATCGTTCATAAGTAGGGTTCACACTTAAGGCCAAAACCTTGAAATTTCAGAAACTACAACAGTCCTACAGAAGCTTGTTTACTCTCATTTATGGTGTTTTTTATTCAATCAAACAGATTTTGTATTCATTTTTATTTCATTTTTATTATTATCCGCCCATAAAATCCTTTACAAAAGCGCCCTAAGAATGACAGACTGCTATTCTGGACGACATCATGTAAATTGGTATATTCGCGCCAGGAGAAGAAGAGAGAGAGGGAGAGAGAGAGAGAGAGAGAGAGAGAGAGAGAAAGAGGACCGACCTTTAACGTCACCATCCGAAAGACGCGACCGGGGCTAGAAACTGGCAGCGCATGCAGGAACCAACCCAAGACAAGTTGAGACCCAAACAGCTCTATTTCAGGCGCCTGCTGCGACGCCCAATAAAAAAGAAAATGTTGTTAATTTCTCTTATCTCTTTTTCTTATTTCCTCCATATAGATCCTCTACAAAAGCGCCCCAAGAAGGGTGGACTGCTAAGGTCTGGAAGACAACGAACCTCTAGTTTTCTTGGGAGTCTCCGGGATATGACGAGAGATAACAAAGGTAATAATCATAATACTCTGGAGGGTCTTAAAAGGGTCCCTATTCCAGTTCCAACAAATTTCGAAGAATTAATTTGTCTAATGGTACAGAAGACGTTTCAGACATGTTTTTTTTTTAATGTGTGACATTTCCATCATCACCTCAGCCAGTTTGGATTTATTAGAGATATGACCATTGAATATGCATTACATTTAATTTTGCGGAAGGAAATAATATTTTGTTGAGGTCCGATTTGACACAGAGTTCCTGAAATATGTTACATTGTATCCTTTGGGTAATTTTTGTTTATTCATTTGTTTTGTTGCTTGTTTTATTTGTTTATATTATGTTTTAAAATGTGTAGCCCAGCATATAATACTTCTTTTTCGATTTGGTCGAAAAGGAATTAAGTGCGCCCTGGATATTCTTCCGCATGTTTTGTTTTATTCATTTTATGCACTTACAGATTATGGAAAACCGTTTTCCAAAGGCGCAATGCGATCAATTCCCCCTCTTTACATAAGAAAATACAGATATCATCAAACAGATACCTTTTGAATACAGATATATTGAATGAAGTTATCAAAAAAGCAAACAAGTGGTGTTTTTAACAAGGTTACTTTTCACATCCCATTGAACATTTTTTAACATTCTCTATTTTGATAAGCTTAAAAAAAGCAACCTCTTTCACAGGAGGCATAATCGTATTTTTCGAAACACAGCTCTATTAGATCATAGACCTACCAGTAGGTCTATTATTAGATCATATGAATTACTGCAACTGTTTTTATTACATTTAAAATGTGTACTTTCACACACTTACACGATCGTCTGCACATCCTCGATGTTCGAGAGCCTCTACTAAGCGTGAGAACCTATTCAACTTTTACCTTCAGCCTCGCGTTCTCCTTTTAATTATTCACAAGTCGCATTTTAGACGCTCTCTGGAGGTGTTTATCTGAGCGAATTGTCACGTCGGTCATGCAAAACATATCGTGTTGATAAAACTCAAAACGTGCTAGGAGGCAGATTTGGAAACGTCGTGAAGCAGCATGGGAAATAATGACCTCCATTTCGAATCAAATTATTCTGACGTGTTTGCTTTTAAATCGCTAGATACGGAATTATGTTTAGGAAATAATGATTGCATGGCGTTACCATGGTTACTGTTCTTGAACTTCGTGATGCACAGACGTGGATTTATGCAACGAGACAAGTATATTGAGACTGAATTTACGTCTACGACATTAATAGTCTCGCATTGGAGTGAAAAGATGGTAATCCAGGCAATTATTAATAGAAAACATTCTTTTCAAGGACTATAAGATAAATAGTATCATTAAAAAGTTTTAATATATCAGTTCTACATACAATCTTATCAATCTTATTCAGATTTTGATCTTGATCCGATAAGATTTATAAATCATCAAAAAATTAGAAAAAAAATTAATTAGGTAGAATTGGCAAAATATCAGATAATGTCCATATTAAGTAGCAATTACTAGTATAATGGCAAGTTGGTAAATTAATTTTTACATATTGACTCTGCCCCTATAATGAAATGGGGGAAGTGGAAGGTTATACATGAAACTATATGGCCTTCTAATACACCAAAAATACCGTTAACGCACACATGCATTGAATTTTAACACGGTGTTCAATTCAAGCAGCATAGTCAACAAAGACAAGACACCTTGTTATACCAATCTCGTTCTCATGTTATCTAGCATCTATCACCCTTGATTGGAAATCCTTTCTCCTTTTAATCGAGCCAGCCGGGGAAACCGAGAGTATCTTGCCATTTTCACGGTCCGGGGCTTTCTCCGTCATCCATCTAGCTTCACACCCGGGGTCCTATCGGCGCAGGCTTCACTGAGCGGCTGATGGATGGGAGAGCTGCGGAACGCTGTCCGTTTGCCCTTTCAGTAGCAATGCATGCATTCAAAGCAAATGTAGTCACGTGATCGCTCCGCGCGGCGCCATGTACTGTGCATGACGGACTAAATGGAGCGGGTGCTCTATGAAACAAAAGATTAGCACAATTCCAAAACTAGTGGATGTTACTCAAAGAAAAACACGTTTTAACAAACAAGAATGCAATACTCGTTCCAAGGAAACGTTGACATTTTAGTACAGTATCACATCGATATTGTTTTTGCACACCCACACACACACAACCACCTACCCACGTACTCTTGTAAAGGATTATTAGAATGATAGATCGAATGTCAAGGACATTGTTTTAAAGGTCTTTTGGTGAAGAGACACAAACAAAAATGTTGTTCAATGATTTCTCACGTAGACCATAAAGATGTTTCTTGTGTAATGCGCTACTTTTAAAATCCCAAATGCTACCTAAATGGGTTATGAAGTACATAAACAAAGTTGTGAACATTTTTGGCTTCAAAATCAACGATTAGTGCTTTAAAAAACCTAAACATTCAAAATATGGCCTACATATCGCGTAGGAATAAACCGTCCGCGATACACTTAATTCAATTTGTCTCGCGCCTCTGAATAGGTGACTAGAGAGATGGCGTGTTTAAATGCTATATATTATTAATTTTCAAAGATATCTTGATAGTGCCTGTATAACTTCCCAAATTTTTGCATTTGTTGTTGTTGTTGTTTTCTTCATCGATGTAAATAAAGCTAAGAACATCAGTTCTAACTTATGACTATTTTGCTCATCTTCCAGATAGTAGCTCATCTCCACTGGTGTGGTGTTTGGGTTTATAAAAACCTCTTTATCACTGCTTGAAAAAAAATATAAATTATCCAATGTAAATATGAAGATAGCAACATGAATTCCAACTGACGACCATTTTCCTCATCTTTTCAGATGGTAGCTCATCTCCACTGGTCTTTGGTATCGCTCTTGAGAAGTGCATCCGTAATGATCGTGAGATGAGACTGTATGAGGCGAACAAGCAGAGAGAAAGACGGGAGAGTTTGGATTTAGCGCAACCCATCCTCAACCCGTCAACTGTTAATCACCTCAACGAACATTCCATTGCGGTAAGTTTCACGTTTCATATTGTGTCATTTGGTTATGATGAAGATGGGTCATTAATAAAAAAAATTAAAAAAAAAAAAAAAAATTAAATTTGTTCACATCGCTCAAAAAAAAAGGTTCAAATATATCGCAGCATTTTTTATATCTTTGAAACTAAGAATATCTGAATGGAAACGTGAATAGAATAAACATTTACCATGTTTAATATCCAAGGAGATTACAAATAGATCGGCAACCCAGGGAGCACGTGGCTTTAGGCAGGCGAAACAATTACGCTTTGCTCACCGGGGCTTTCACAGCGTGCGATCGGACGATTATATTTAATTGCTTGTATCACAAAATATATAGGAAAATGAACTTATGAAATTCAGATCGTGCCTGTTTTAGCTCAATGTCTAGAATTATGAATATAACCCCAGCTGAATCAACTTAACATCATTTTGATACTCAACAATATTCGTAATTTTCTATTACTAATGGTCAATTTTGGTCAATTGGAAAAATGTCAGCCATAAAAATAATAGAACACTATGTTCGTCTTTTGCAGTCGTCCTTTTCTCTGTTTATTTATATCACATCATCGAAATACTTCTCTCATTCAAATTTCGAATGGGCCTCGGTTTGTGTCCATACAAAGTGTGATCTATCACGTCTTTCATGCCTCTTCAACTCCCTACCATTCCTCCTTTTTATCGCTCGAAATCGATCATGTATTTACAGATGACATGATCAAGATGATTTCCCACTTTAGTGACCTCTAAGCAGTTCCTTTGCCTCCTCTGCATGCCTCCCATTTCAACTTGTCTTCACGTCAAACCATAACATTGGCCCATCTCGCCTCTCGATGACGCAGCCCATCCTCGGCAGACGACATCATTTGCGCGCGAATCTATCAAAACGATGTAAATTTTTTACGTCCCTATTTTCCCGCCATCACGATACACCGGCGTGAGTGAGGAAGCAATGTTTTGGTCCATGGCGTTGCTACCTGATTCCTGTGTGGTAATTGAGTGTGCGTTACTTCCAGATCAGCGCTCTTCTGCGCGTCGCTCCGTGGAGCACAAGTGGACGTGTGATACCTTATCTGACGTCACTCACGACGTCCTCTTCTACGTGTTTCCAACCAAAAAAAAACAAAAGAAGGAAATGTTTGAGATGACATTCAAGGTGAGACGTGGAAATAATTTGAATCTTTGAAGAGCGAAGTTGGCTAAACATTTGTGAGCTTTGCGGTCGAATTTGAAGACACTGTACTTCTTTTGTGGCAGAATTTAAATACTGACCACTTTCAAGTCCACACAATCCGATGAGGCATCTTATCAATCTTGTTTTTTCCTTTAGTCTATCCTTACCTTTTCCGCAGTATCTAATTCACACTCAATGTCATTGTTGTACAGTCCTGCTCCTGTTAAAAACCAGATGTATTAATTGTTCTACCTCTATCGTATCCAGGGACCAGTTGCATAACTTGCTGTTGCAGTCTATTGTCGTGGAAGTTACCATTAATGGCAGAGTTGTCAAAATTATAAATTCGGTACAATGACACTTGGGTTTTGACATCAGCGGTGGCTCTTCTTGTTATTGGCACCCGTCCCTCATCACGACGACCTAATATTTTATGAAACAAAAATTAGGTCCTCCAGTTATTTTCGTCCCCTTGCAACTGGAAAGCAAAATACGAGTCTTCAAATTGGGAACCCTATGTAGAGCAAATTTTCAGCATCTTTTCAATGACGTCATCAAATTGAAAATCTGCCAAGTGGTATTAACTGATTTTCCCCGCTTTTCATATAATTTAACATTCATTACTTTCTTAATAGTTGTCTAATTTCACTTCAAACATGTAATTATGTTTTCATCTCCTGTTGAAAAAAGGATTGCTTTTGGTTCACCCGCCTTTTGATTTTGCACCGATTCTACCTCCCACCTACCACTCCCACCCCCCCCCCAAAAAAAAAAAGTAATTAGCGCATGCTCTGTTGGCACTACAAACAATAGACAAAATGCATGGTGGGCACATTCTCTTACATGACATGTTAATTCCCCTTCGCACAATGCATCACAACGCCCACGTGATCCGACCGATGTATTTTCGGTCGAATGAAAACGGGCACACACTCGTCAAGTCTCATATTTCCAGCCCGGGGTTTGTCTCCAACTTAAGAAAATATTCCCTGTGAAAGATGGCATGAAAAATGATACAATAACTGAAGCCCAAAAGCCGGAAAGACGGATAAATAATGTGGATCAAGACAATGGTATAGTTTATCGGTGAGTGTATACGTTAGCCAAATCGGTTTGCACTGAGGGAATAGGGGATAACGGGGAGCGAATGGGAGTCCATAAATAGATGATTTTAAGCTTGAAATTAGATGGACTATGCTAAGTGAGGAAGGAATATACATCAGCTGACCTTTGCAAAGTTTATTCGAGCAGAAGCTGGCATTTCCGTTGCATGTTGCAGACGATTTTTACTGAATAAGTGTTCAGATTGATCCACAGTGACATAATGACATAAGGTGTTGGATAAAGGTATGCTGAAAAAACACGTGTAAATTTGGATTTAATCGGTATTTATACTGTGCAATGAATAAAAGTACACTGCAAACCCAATGTGTAAATTTGGACCGAATCGGTGTTTTTACTGTGCAGTGGATAAAAGTACACTGCAAAAACATGGTGTAAATTTTGAACTAATCGGTGTTTATACTGTCCAGTGGATAAAGTTACACTGTAAACACAATGTGTTAATTTGAACCGACAAAAGCGATGAATTTAATATTCAACACTTGAATTAAATAAAAGGTTTTATTAAATTTGCACAATAAAAACGTAGGGGTTGTATCAATACGCAGGTATTTATTGTGTATGGAAAAGGAATAGCATAATGTTTAGAATTCACCGAATCCGTAACACAGAAAATTCCTCGTAATCACTAATCTAATTAAAATGGGTCAAAAGAATTTCATTGCGATGCGTTGTTCGTCATATTTACATCATGAACACCAAGATCTCCAACAATGTTTCATACATTTCAATGGAAATCGAATTTGTTTATTGAGTTAAGAAATACACAATAATGATTTATGCTTTTACAGTTATCTTAGTGAGATGTTGAAATACCGACAGTGTACAATCTATTCTAACAAGTGGATTCTTCTTATCTTTCTTATCCTCCTTTTTTCCACCTTCTTCATCTTTTTCCTCTTCTCCCTTTCTTCTGATTGGAAAAGCCAAGTAGTGTTATATCTATAAGTTAGATGTTGAAATACCGCATAACTCACAATTCATTCAAAAATATTGATTCTTCTATTTCTTCTCCGCCTCCTCTTTCTTCTTCCTCCTACTCCTCTTCTTTACTTCTGATTAAAAAGTATCGTAATTTTAATGTTGAAATACCACACTACTCACAATATATTCAAATCGATGGATTCTTCTATTTCTTCCCTATTATTCTATTCTTCTTCTCCTTCCCATTCTCACTCCTCCTCTTCTCTGAACTTTTCTCCATATTTGCATGAAAATTATATTTGTTCTACTACCCCTTCAGATGCACTCCCGTTTATTTTTTGAAAATTGGCCACAAGATATTTTGGATTACTATCTCTGGCCTCCTCTTAATGGTCACCCGACCCCGGTAATAGCCATAAGTCACACATATTAGTGAACGATTAATATTAGTGGGCGATTAATATTATTCCGTACGATTGAGGCTTCGTATATCCGGCACGATTTTTATCATAGATACCTAGGATTTACATATTAATCAGTGGTCTTTAGGTGATTCTGCAAATTGTGGGTACCGGGTATACAGTAATAACAGATCACCCTTCTTAGGTCACGCATGTTAAAGGGGAATTACACCCAGACAAGAATGTACGGTCAGTGCATGAAGTAAAATCAAATAAACAAACTGTGAAAATTTGAGCAAAATCGGATAATCCGTTCAAAAGTTGTGAATTTTCAAAGTTTTCATTTCCACCTGTGCTGGGCATCCTTGAATTGGCAACGTATAGCCAATTAGCATAATCTGTGATGTCATACATGGAGAACTCCTCATTCACTTTGTATATAAATTCATTGAAAATGGATCAATATGATATTTCAAATGTGGAATCAATTCGTTCTTTCTGGAATGCTTGCAGAATTGATGTGGCTATAATATACTCAACCGAAAAAAAAATTTTTTGTCTACTTTTCTGGAAAAAGAGGAAAATGTGAAATTTTGTGTACAAAGTGAATGGAGAGTTCTCCATGTTGGAAGCCATTTTGTGCCTGTACGTTTGCCAATTTAAGGGTTGTAAATCAAAACTGTGAAAATTCATAACTTTTGAATGGATTATCCGGTTTTGCTCAAATTTTCATAGTTTGTTCATCTAATTTTTCGCCATTTAATTAAAGCAATTTAAGACTGAGTGTAGTTCCCCTTTAAAGATATCGAAATGCGGTGAGCCCCCCCCCCCCCCCCCCCCCCCCCCCCCCCCCCCC
>BQKZ01000337.1:143087-172867 GCA_036244855.1 Temnopleurus reevesii
CTCCCCCCCCCCCCCCCCTTTGGACTTCATCTCGTATCTATATTCTATATTCGTTCGTTCCTCACTTTTAAATGCAACCATGATTACAAAGACGAATTAGGGAGACAACTCCTCGAAGCAACATCATCTGTCATCCAGGTCAGCCTAGCTCATCACCATAGCAACGGGATGCGATCCCCGCTAGCAGATTTGGTATCCAGGAAGATGGTGCGTTGCTCCAGGGTGTCAGGGGATCATTATCCGGGATGTTAGATGTATTCGTGAAATTCATTTCCTGATACTTGTAACTTTCCGTGACGGTTTATAAATCGAGACGGTGCTTTAGATGGAATAAATAAGTTGCTATTAAACTAGAAAACCATCCAAGTTGAGCACGATACAATCTATTTTCGTAAAATTTAGTCGAACGCCAGTTCAATGCTCCTTTGTTAATGCTATTGAAATCGAAACCGGCTTCAATACATGACGTACAGACCTATTGTCACATGACACACTTAATTTTTGCAGAAATAGATTAAACCGTATTGTTGGGGAAAACAATTAGAGGTTTTTAATGTAATTGGGTGATAATTGAGTTCTTAATTCTTTAATACAATGGTTTTTCATGTTGAACTAATTTGAGCCATTCTATACCCCAAACTAAAGAAATCACTAAAAAATACTGAATATCCTTCAGTTTATTAATCTGCGCATTCACCAAAAACATTCTTGTTATCATTGAAACGTTAATGTGTTACTTATTCCCCATTGCTCCTGCATTCGCTCACTCTACTTCTAAAGATCAACATATTTACCACCTCCTTGTATAAAATGAAAAATAATGTATGATTTTACGTTCATAGAATAAGAAAAAATATCAATCTAAAAAAACAATAATTTTGATTTAGATTCGGAACGTATACCAGTTATACGCTTCCCCAAAGACATTCTTGTTATCATTGAAACGTTACTGTTTTCCTTATTACCCATTGCTCCTGCATTCACTCCCTCTACTTCTAAAGAGCAACTCATTTGCCACCTCCTTGTATAAAAATGAAAAATAATGTATGATTTTACGTTCATAAAAAAAAAAAAAAAAATCAATCTAAAAAACAATAATTTTGATTTAGATTCGGAACGTATACCAGTTATACCTGATATGTATATTATCCTCTTTCCAAAACCCTACATTCAGAATTCCGTCCAGCGTTTGCAATGTACATGCAGTGCGTTCTTGCTTTGATTTATAATGCATTTTTTTAATGCACATCTTGGATCGTAAATATAGATATTTCGAACCAAATTCATTGTCAATCTATTTAACGATACACCCGATCAATTTTGCAAAAATCCCCTAAGCACCCTATGCATTCTGCTCAAAATCAAAAGCTCGATTGTCATAGAATTAGTTTGAACTAAAGCGGACAGAACTATATTTCTTTGAACAACTGCCACATACACAAATCCATCGGGAAAGTTGGAGGCTGCAGCACCCCACTCCCTATAGGACCATATTCCGTGGCCATTGATTTGTATCAACAGACGATATATTTCTCCCCACTATACCTGAAAATGTCAATCCCGCCACTCGTTTTTCCCCTTCTGCTTCCCTCCGATTTGAAAAGTCTTCCATCCGATCTGGTGGCCCCTGCTAGGCATATTTTCCATCCATCATGAAATCTTGAGACGATGGCAGCTAGAGGTTTACCTGGCCTATGATGGATGCATAATTTTCATATGATCCTCTAAACGCGATGCCGCGGCAATGCATTATGCTCCAGTCACACCGCGTCTCCTGGCGATACAGACTGCCGCCTTTTACTTGAAGCGTTGTTACGAGAAATATAGCCACATTTTTTCAGGGAAAATTTTCTCATAATCAGGCTTCAAAAACAACATTTTGTGTTAAATAGGCCGGTTTACTCATGAATTAAAGTCAAGCAGCATGCCTTAAACCTCTGATTACCAATTAAAGTACAATACTTGCAATCCAGTTTGTTTATTACTTACCCCTGAATCGGGCAAGTTTTCGGGTTGTCAAAAGCAACCTTTTTGTATAGAGAATGCATAAGCTTTGCATCTTTTTAGTAAACCCCCTGTTGCATAATTCGTAAATATTCACTTGTTGCGTTCTATAATAATATGATTTCTTATATAATTTCAGATATATTTCATATATTAAAAAAATGTTCTATAAGAGGTTGTGTTGACCAAAGAAAACTGCCTTATACACCAAGTATTCGCAACGAATTTGATTTAATTTTACGAACCGACCCACTAGCGAGGGGTGGTTGCACGAACCAGTCGTAGCAATTCAATTGAAATAAATGCTATTGAAATAACATAAATCTATGTGGTATTTCATTGTACTTAACGCTCTGCCGGGGTTTATACGTGTTCGAGCAGCGGCCCCCCATAGTTATAGGCCGGTTCTTAAAAATGCTGACGATGTTTGCAACGCGACCGCTATTCACGACGTTAAATTCATGGAGTACCGAAGCGGTCATTTACGTATTCGGCAAAGGTTGTTATTTTCGAAACAAAATTACCTAAAGGCCTGTAGAATGTCATTATATTCCAAAGTAGATTATCATCCACGTTGGCTCCCCATAGATCTAACGTCTTCGATAGCGTTCGCGTTGTGAAGCGAAAGCCCTGTACTGTGTGACTTGGGCATCGCGGATCTCCGCATCCAAGACGATGTGATCTATTTATAGCTTCACCCGACGGAGAACGATGTTGACTTGATGCATTCAAAGAATATTGCATCTTCTTCTTCTCCGTACATGTTTTCCCCCGTTTTAAGCTCTGTAGTCTGGAAATTCAGGACATCTTCAGCGTATCTTCTTCTTCTTCTCCTAACATGTTTTCCCTCGTTTTAAAGCTCTGTAGTCTGGAAATTCAGGACATATTCAACGCATCTCTATCTCCATTAGATGGGGAACTTGTATTTAAATCACTTAACAATCCACGTTCAATTTAGCTATAATAGAAGAAAAGTTAGACAATCGATATTTTTCTTGAATTCTATGTATACATTGTTGTATTTCTCGAACATATGAAGATAATAATTATAATACGAAAAAGAATGATAAGAAATAAATTATGGAAAGCATAATTTGACCAATATATGGCAAGTATATCTAAGCCTATATAGTAGTATACACATACTAAATGCATGACATGGCAATAGTAACATATTCTGGCGAGAATCATATTCATTTCATAATCATAAATAAACAACTATTTAAAAGAAAATGAACCATCAGTATTACAGTACCCCAGAAAAGTTCAGTTCTGAGAATTGACTCATGAAGCGAAAAAATAAAATAAAGGGTTTCCAATTTTATCGAAAGGAACAAAATGAATACCAGTTTACAGACATATTTGATACTATGACAAGAGTTGGAAATAATGCATTTATTTTCCCGCATAGACATAAGTGACAATATCTAATTCAAAATTTAAAAAAAAAACAGTTCATTCAGAAATTCATATATTTCTTGTCATTTTATCTAGAATTTGGTCATTTTGAAATAATAAACCAGTCAATCTGAATATTTTTTAAGTGTCGGGATGATAGATATCGGTAAACGTGAGGTGCGGTATACGAGACACCACCCCTAATCTTCAGATAGCATTACCATGATTACGTCATTATACTATGTCCACATCTACGCATGGTAGCACTCATGAATATATTTGATATTTCATGAATATATAATCACCCATTAACATTCAAACCTCCCTAGCGCAACTTTTCATAATTGCAAACAAGTCGATCGTTATTAACTGGGTGCTGATAAATTTGAAATCAGAACAGAAATTCAAAATAATCTGTATTCTAACCATGCTTAAAATTAAACGACTGTCCGATATACAGTGTGAGACGCGGCTGTCTACATGCAATTTAACATGTTTAAAGATGTTTGATAGCAAAAATATATAGCTCTAATTCTCACTATATTTTAATCCCTTCGGATATAACCATTTAAACAAGTATTTCCACAGACGGATAATGAAGTGTAGACGTTGTAGACAGGTGATCGCTATATAAGATAGGGTTGACTAAATTAACATGAATAATAATAAAAATAATGTAAAGCTCCTTGAGCACTCAGCAATGAGAGTGCGCTATATAAATTGCATATATCATTACTATTATTTTATTTGTTCCCAAACAATCAAACCAGCGGTTTTGATATCTCATATGAATAAGCTTTTATATGATCGGGTGTTGAAAAGAGATCCCGAAACCCATTCTGAGTTTTCACACATTAAGCAGTTAAGTTCGAATCCAAAATGAATGAATCCCTATTCCAACATCTATATTTTTAACATTCATCTGCGTTTAAACAACACATCGTCATTTTTCGGCACATGATCAAAAGTGATTCGTTTTATCTAGGAATGTGGATGCCACAAACTAATCTTTAATATTTTCTAATATTTGGCATAATCATGACCGCGTTCATTTTCATACAAATACATGCATATTGACGTCATTTATTGATATTACTTATCAACAAGATATAATCAATTTCCGTAAAATTAGGTCGAACGCCTATTCAATACTCCTTATAATAATAAATAATAATGTCTTATTTACCCAGGGTAGCCAAGCTAGCTGCTCTTCCAGCGGGGCCCTGCATAACAAAGAGTTATTATTACCCTTCTCCTTACTTAAATGTCGAGCGCCTGGCAACAAGGCAGATGGTCCCATTTTTATAAGTCTTTGGTATGACTCGGCTGGGGATCGAACCCACGACCTTCCGTTCATGGGGCAGACGCTCTACCACATGACCGGTGTCCTTTGTACTGCTATTAAAATCGGAAGCGGCTTGTGATTATTCTGTCCGCACAGTTCAATAAACGGCGTACAAATCTTTTGTCTCATTACTCACCTAATTTTACGGAAATAGTTTATATCGTGTTTATTATGATAAAACTCTTAAAATAGAATAAATTGATATTACCCATAATGCCGTCAAATACGAATACATTTTGTAAAGAAGGGGGTTAAACTATTTTTGCTATTCGTGGCAGTACAAGCCTATGCAACACGTCAAAATTCATATTCTCGGACTTCTACTAAAACATCTTGGAGAGCTCCTGTCAGGTTTGAGGGCGCAAAGCACTTAAAAATGTTGACAGTCCTGAAATTCGAAATCCTAGACAGCTAGATGGTATAGATGAAGGGTCACTTCCTTTCTGTCTCTCCAATGATTTTCATCTGATATCTGCCTGATTTTGCTTCCTGGCGCAAGCATAAGAAAATAAACAAGTGAGGACAATTTGTGAATTATATATATTCGTAATGTATATATAATGATAAACTAATTTTCTCAACATCCTATTCTATTTGGCACGACATTCTGAATGTTTGTATTTCTTTCATAGGCTGTTTGGAATCGCACATCATTATGATTACATTTAAAATACTTATTTTTTCATTGTGTCTGTTTTCTTGCATTATTTTTAAAGACACCTCATGGACTACAGGCGAATAATTATATAGTGTTTTGTCAAAGTACATTGACAGTATCCGTAATCGTTATCCTTTCTTCTTGTCTTTATGACCTACCATAACTGCTGACAATTTGAAAGGCCTATCTTCTAAACTTTTTAGACTAAACGTATGCTTTCCAGCAGGAATATCACTCATCACCTCAATGACTCGGAAAGCATGACCGGCCCAGTTGCCTCCCACCAGGACAGACCGATCAAAATCCTGATCAAGCCATGCGAGAGCCTGGCCGCAGTAATCACACGCCATAACTGCCAGTGCAAGAACACATGTTCGGTTCAGCGCAGAGGGCGCCATGTCAAATGAAAACTCCAGGATCTTCTGTGCGCTTGTGCTCGTGTACCAGTTCTCACGATCGGATATTCCTTCCTCCCAGCCGTCGTTCCTTGAGAGCTTCAGCATGCGATTTGGCAGGAATTGCGGTTGAGAGAGGGGCCAACACATGGGGTTGTGAATCCACCTCGCAGGAAAGCGAGATCTTTTGTCAAGGTGATATTCAAGTCTTTGAGAAAGCTGTTTTGTTTTGTTCAAGGGTTGAGATGTTAAAACGGGAATTGAAGTGACTTTTAAAGGTCGCGATTCATCAGTGTCGTTTCCTAACATTGCACTTCAATTAACATTGTCTCTTTCTGTATTTCTGTTCCAAATTGCATTGAAAACTGGTTCGGACTTTTTTGGACTTTCTTTTGCTTGGACTTCCTTTGAGTTTGCAACAAAAACATCGTGTAGTTCTACAAGTCTCTGAAGGTATGGTCCATTGGTTCGTGTCAGATTCATATGATGGACTGTCACAGATTTCAAGATATTTTTCATGTAATTAATAACAAAGAGCCCAGCTTGTTCATGGGCCCTTTCACTAAGCAGCTCTCCTGAATGAATAAGTTCATCTGGTGTGAACCCAAGCTGCCATAGGCTTGAACAAACAGCTGCACACCAGCTCACTGATGTGATGTTATAATGACTGCAGAGATGTCGCCCTGCGTAATATTCCGAGTTCACACAGTCTCGGTTGCGGATGTTAGCTGGCGACAGGAAGTTGACATACATCAAGAATGGCTTTGTAGGTAGTGCCTTCAGGTGACGCGTAAGCATTTCCTGTGGCTGTGCTGCGTGATCATAACGCAGTTTGTCATTGTGTGACCACATGAGGTAGTCATCTGTTGCTAACTCCCAGATGATGATATCCATGTTGTCAACATCCAGATGAGGCTCCGCGCACCAAGCAAAGTAATCACTACTTGCAAATGATATTGCGGCATTGTGCAATGTTACAGAGGTCTGCAGAATTTTCTCCAACCAGTCCCTGACCCTATCAACAAACAGGCAAGATCTATCAGGACAGATGGTCTGTCCCGACGATAACGAACCACCGATGAGCCCTATTTTGATGCTTCGGTTCGTCTGCAGAACATCCACAAAGATATCCTTCAGTCTGTCCACGTCGCCTTTCCACAGTACCGACTTAAACGTGAGCATCTCCTGTGAGATTCCCAGCTGATTCACTCGCCTCGAGAACAGGAACTGGAAGTCCTGCAGCCTGGAAAGAATATGGCGCATCTTCTCGTACGCTGGAAGTGCCAGGTGAAGATTTTCGACTTTCTCCCAGACAAACTCCTGCCCACCACCACCTCCTCTATCCTCCACCTGACCCTCGTTCGATCCGGCCGACCACTGGTCCATGCTGGTGTACTCTAGGAGTCGAAGCCTTCGAAGGTTGGTGCTGAGCTCTTCGGAGTACAGTCTGATGTCGTCGATGGTTAAAACCTTGAAGTTGAGGTAGAGGACGACGCCGTTGATGAGAGCTAGGAGGATCAAGAGTCGCCTCCTCGTCGTCATCCGGCCCAACTTCCTCATCGTGGACTCACTGCCGTGGTCGTCACCTAGTTTCTGAAATATTAAGAAACGGGATACTTTAACCTGTTGACTACTGGATTCTGCAATTCCCATAGACTTTGTGTAGGGACTAACCCGTTCCAGTAGGCAATGGGCTAATTGTATGCTTAAAGGCCGACTCACACCTTTGCCTGGCAGGAATTCCTTGAATTTCAAAGTGTACTGGTGGCTGCTGGGCTAAAGCCAGGGTAATAATAATGCAAAGCGCCTTGAGAACTCGGCAGAGTGGATACGTGCGCTGTAGAAATTTCATTTATCATTATTATGATTTGCGTGTTGAGCCTACATCGTCCCAGCATTTTTATGAATCAAAAACGGTCCCCAAGCGCACAGGATACGCGAATCAGACGGCCTGCGCTTAAGGAGCATACGCCGAACGTCAGTCCATCGTATTACTTGCATATTGGGCGTCCAGTGAGGGCTTTAAATTTTCAAAACCGCTGGGCCCGGGCCGACGCAGGCTAAAAACGAAAAGGTGTGAATCGGCCTTTACATAAATCTAGTTTCTATTCATATTACTATAAAATACCATCATCATGAAGCCGAAAATCTTCAAAAAGGTAACCGTGTGTTGATGCTTGTATTGTAATATGCAAACATCACAATAACTGTATCAAATCTGGGGCCTGTAACATAAAAGAGATACGGTAGATTTTGCTATTAATCGTATCTCTATGTTTTGCCATAGACTTACGATAAATATTGATCATAAAATTAATTGCTTCTTTTATGTTACAGGCCCCTGTTCAGATTGATAACAATACAATTAAAATTGCGCTCAAATTAATTTCACATAATTTGATATTCTTCATACTTTATCATTTTGTTGTATTATCATAACTTTGATTCCAAACAGCATATTTGCTGGTCTTTTGTGCCTTTATAGATACTGTATATTTGAATAAAATTCAATTCGTATTTTGCAAATAATGCCTCCGGGTAGCTGCATAAACCTTTTTCATCTCATCCTTCATTTTTTTTTAAATACTTCTGCCTATTTTCGGGGTATGGATGGAGCAACTGAGAGAAGAGCACCTTTGGCTTTCGATGCACGTACCTCTTGTCTTGGAAAGACAGAGGAAGATGGATGGGCTCAGATTCATCTGAATTAGATCAAGTACTCTCATATGATATGATTGTAGTGCAGCTGACTGAAGTTATCAATGCTCCGGTAATGATGCATTCCATACGGTATACAACAAAAGAAAGAAATCCCGAAAATGCAATCGCGATCTGTGCCTTTTGGATAAAATTAAATATTTTCATCACAGTGTTCCGCTTTTCAGATATTGATGATATATTTGCTTGATTTCATACTAGTTTAGCAAATGATTACACCATCTATGTATTACCATCTTTGTAGTAATCGTTTGGCGAAATTTCATCAGTTTCACAGAAGAGTTTTCATTATTATCCTGTTTCTATCAATATCAAAAGGGAATTTCATCTGAGTGGTTTATTGCTGCAATTTATTATGATGTTTGTGTTTGTTTTTATCTTAATAGAATAAAATGGTAAATGAGTGGAATTGTCATAGAATTGGTCAAAACGTTAGGTTTAATGATATCAATACTTGTGCATTTATTGAAAGAAGATGATTATTTTCAAGCATAAATGCATAATTGCGTTGGTGAAAACTCGCTTTTTACACATTTGGTATATACTTCATTTGTTAAGTGGTAGTTCATTTGTTGTTGTTTTTTACTCAAGGTAAATTAAGTGATCTGAAATATGTTCTTTTACCAAACATGTACTTTTTATCAAATTGCTATATTATTCTACGGTACTGTTATCACCGCTTTTTTATATTCAGAAATTTTCCTCTGTTAGTTAGGTTATTTGTGGCAATTTTATTTCAATATTGCGCGAACAATTCCCCTTCAAATCAAGTATCGAATTTTCACCCATATTTTTTTCATATAAATAAAAAACTCTTTTGCAGGATATTGTTTCCCTCTCATTTGAAATATCTTCTAAATTTGTCCACTTTTAGTTGCCATGGCAATTTCCTTTTTGATATTGCTCTAGCATTTTTCTCTTCAAATTAACTTTGAATTTTCACCCGCACCGTTTCATGAAAATCAGAAAATGAAATATTTTGAAGGACATGGCTCGTGCAATCATATTGAACATCGATTTGATGACCTTTTCCATATGAATCAGTAAAACGTTGGCGACACGCGAATGTTTTCAATTTTTGAAGAATTAAAGATTTGACATCTTGGTAAAGCCACACTTTCATGCTAAAGAGGCTTGGATACAAAGGAAACAGAGTAATCGGATTGGCGTTTTGGAACACATAAAATGCTAAGCGGATTGTTAGAGCAATTAAGCAGACTTTCCAAGTCGAATTTGCAAGCAAGTACTTTTACCTATACATTTGTTTTTCTTCTTTTCTAAGGTACCAGACATTTCCCGTGCACTTTTTATTATATAGTATTTTCCAGTTTACGTCATTTTACCGCATAAACGACTTTTGTTATGAAAAGTTAAAGCATTATAGGTGGATTATATTGGTAATATGAATGGATACAGAATACTTTTTTTATTTCGGTCAACCACGTACCAATACGTATACGAGAGGAGAGATGAGAGAAAGATAATAAGTTATGTGTGTCTTAGCGTGTGCGTGTGCGTGTGCGTGTGCGTAAGTGATTGTGTGTGTTCGTGTGTTTTCGTGTGTATGCATACGTGAATATTTATATATGGGTGTGTATGTTGTGTCTAGATGTTTTTGTATGTGATTTATCCCCTCCTTTGTTCTCATTTTACCAAAAGAAAGAAAATAATTAAATTAATGACTACGTTCCCCCACAAGATAGCTTGATACAAATTTATCCGTGGGAGAGAAGGCATTTTCTGCATCAGCTCCATTTCTGTGGAATGCTCTCCAACTGGGGATCCGATCAGCAAGCTCGCTCAAAGCCTTAAAAAAACATCTAAAATCCTATTTGTTTCTGTCATATTTTTGTTAATATTTGTACTCACCCTGCTCACACNAAATTCCACGTGCCTTCATTGAACCTCTACAAAATATGAGGTAGAAACTGTAAAATCAATTACTTTTTCATTTGAGAAATTGTTGTTATTTCACGAATCTCGCTAGGCCTACACCGTCGCGTATCTTGGGACCCTCTATCATAAAATTGCTTGCCGAAAATTGGCAAAAATTTGGTTTCGGAAGTAAAAAAGTTCGATCATCAAAGGTCGTTGTCCTGCAGTGATGTTAGTGGTGATTCTGAACCGTTTCGCTCCCAACCCCCACGGGAACAGTGTTTGTTCAGCATGAGATTAGTTAAGAGAGTCTGTTCCCCATGTTTGTGTCATATCTTGTGACATAATATTAAAACGACCTACTTATAATTTCACTGGTCAGCATACTTGTTGTCCACTTTATGGAATGAAAAAGGCATTCGCCTCTCCCTGTATCTGTTTACAAAATGATACATTATATTAGTATTGTATGCATAATTGCCCTTGCTGTAAGTACACTCTTGTTTGTTTGTAAAAAAAAAAATGGGGTGACTTTTGTCCTTTACGCGATTATAAATTCTATTCATGGTTCTACTCCTTCTGTGACGATGATTGTTGCTCATGACTAATATATAACTAATAAGCTTAAAAATTTAGAATTTTGATCAGGTATCAGTTTCTGTTACAAGGTTAAATGCTTTTCTCTTTTTAAATTTGACGGATGGTATATCGTAACTGCTTCTCTCTTGATTGGCTTCACCCAAGTGTAAATGCAATTCAACAAACCTCTGAATAAAACTAAACTTTCACTGGCGCGATGTTTCATTAGTTAAGCTTTAAAACGTCCAATGTAACTTTCATTGACATCCGTCTTAATTCACCATCTTTTAATCGCTCTCTCGAGGGAGAGATCTTTTCTTTGAAGAGAAAAAAAGAGCACTTACTTAAGTCCATCTGAAGAAATTAATGGCACAGCGAGTCTTGTCATTACCTATTTTATTTCAATCTACTTTTGACCTGTTGTGTGTAATGTCCTTCGTAGATTCGAGTTAGATTTCAAAGTCGATTTAATAGGCTTTAAAGCTCATGGAGAGAGTCTTCCGTCTAAATGCAATTAGGAGTAATTTAGGGTTCGGTGAAGAATTGTGAAACTGTGTAACACTTATTTGCAACCTCTCCTTATTCTCTTATATTCTCTGTATGGACCCCTTTGAAAACAAGCCTGTAGGCTGAATAGGGCAATCCAACCTATGAATGGTGAATAAATAAATAAAATAAATAAAATAAAATTATAAACTTGACCACCACAAATTTTACTTTTACTTTGACATATTTGCTTATTTTGACGTTTCATAAATATTACTTATGTTGTAAAATTGCGTTTATTTAGCCACTTCATTCCATGTTTTGAATATTAATTGTATGTTCATATTGATGAATAGTGCACATAACATATCAACGTAGAAAAGTTATGATGGCAGTGTCAGGGATTGGTTCCTCACACCAACTAACATTTGTTTCTGAACTGTAGGAAGCCAAAATTTTAAATGTCACCGGAGCCTTCAAAATTTTGCTTAAAAATCGAGACTAAATATTGTCGTTACCATGACAATCATAATCTAATATGTTGCTATTGTAAACGTTTATTAGTGCGCTTTTAAGTAGTGTGCTACCATGGAAACCACCCAAAGATATAATTTTACTGTAAATGTTCTGAAGAGTCTGTTCATAAGAGATTTTTTCAGATTTTCTCCAATTTCATCAGAAATTATGTTTTTGCTACGAAATTAACATTTTAAATACTTTTGAATTAATTGTATGGTGTGAGCTTGCATGCGTTGACAAGTTGCCCAATAATAATTCACCGCTACCTTGCATAATATGACAAAACAGTTATAGGTAAGTGGTTCGAGAGAGTTACCTGAGTATTTGTGCCAACACCTTTCCCTTTACCGGGGCGAGCAGACGAGACGATATCTCGTCGAGATATCTTGGTCATCAGTCCCTGTTCCGATTGGCGCCAAAATGAGAACATCCGACTTCATAACGCAATGAAAACCAGTGATACCATCCAAACTAATGTTTCTCTGTCAACCGCCATGTTGCTTCTGGGCTCAAATATTGTTTACCTTCAGAAATCATTTCTTTCTTGCATTGAGTAAGGACGAGAGAAGCTTTGTCTAAAATAAAAAGCTCATGGGGGTAAAAGTTGGATCGAAGATGCCTCTCCATAAAGACCAGACAACAATGGGAATCGATAATTTGGGAGTTTCTTGCAACGCCTTTAGGCTCCACATTCAGACCTTTTAAGCCGGAGAAAGCCAAGTGTTTCTGATAACAAAAGACAAGAAAATTTATTATTAGTATGTTCCTACAAAAGTGCATACGCATACAGACCTAACAATGGCCAAAGGGTAACAGTGAACCATCAATCCCAAGTTTTAAACCTCTTTTGGTGCGAAAATGTAAACCCCAAAAAATGGATACCAAAATACCAAATTGTCATTTCCTCAGAATTTGTGCTTGACGATAACGAGCAAGATCACATAAATATATTTTCGACACTTGGAAAAAAGCCCTCCATGTGGTAACTTATTTTAGTTACACACCATACACAAAATATATCAGATGAATGCGTACATATATAAGTTGAATTGATATCTGTAACGTAGATTGTCACTACAATAGCTTGCAAATCAAGCCTAAAACATGATTCATCTTCTTTTCTAAGATGCCATCAATTCTATTGTTAGAGCATAGAAGAAAGGTCATCTTAGGAGAAACCGTTTGGGTTTGTAAAGTATCTGAGCACAAATACAAAGGAAATATTAATGATTTAGCGAGCAAAATGCATAAAATCCATATTGATCAAGGATAGTCTGAATATCTGCGGACGCGAGAAGTTTGTCTGTTTCTTTCTCAGTTACAAGAATTTTTTTCATTCTTAGATGTCCTTTTGGCAGGTCTCTTCTCTATTATCACCCTTCTCCCTCCATCTCTCTCTCTCTTTTTTCTCTCTCTGTCTCTCTCTCTCTCTCTCTCTGTCTGTCTCTCTCTCTCTCCCTATCTCTCCCTCCCTCTCCATCTCTCTCCCTGTCTCTCTTTCTCGCGCATGCGCGCTCCATCTCCATTTTCATCTCTTTCTAGGTCTCTCTGTCTCTATGTTTCCATCTCTGACTGCCTTCTTTTCATCATCATATTTCTCATTTAAACAGTTTTGTGGATTCGTATTAATTTGGGTAAGCATCCTATTTCATCTGCTGGCCTGACGAAATGTGGAAATTGATTAATGTTATTTCAACCTCAATATGCATTTTTATTTCAATTTCTGTATGCCTAAAAGGCGTGAAATTTAGAAAGATTCATCACTTCATCAAATGTATTTCATAATTGCCTGCAATAATTTACTTCTCATTTTTTTTATTTCCCATCTCCAGTTGCGCGAAGATTTGGATGTTGGAGATCCTGTTCAGCTGAATAGCTCTATATCTCCTCATGATGTGGGGGCGCTGTTGAAGGAATACTTCCGTGATTTGCCCGAGCCTCTGCTAACCCGAGAACTCTACACGGCATTTGTTGGAACAGCAAGTAAGTTGACAAGTATTTGGCCGGATCCTTAGAAGTGGCATCTTTTTTTCGGGGGGATGGGGAGAGGTTATCTTTCCACATGGTCGTCATTAAAACATAAAACAAATATTTTACATCCACAATTTTTTAATAAAACTGAAACATACTTTAATAATACATAACAGTTTGTAATCTTAAACTTTTCAAAATGAAAATGATTTTAATTTCACGATCTGCCTGAGCCTCTGCCAACCAGAGAACTATACACGGCGTTTGTTGGAACAGCAAGTAAGTTCATAAACTATTTTCCCCTTTCCAATGAAGTGGCGTCTTTTTTTTTTGGGGGGGGGGCGGTATCCTCCCACGTGGCTACATTAATAAACATAAAACAAATATGTTACCTCCACGATATGTTTATAGAACTGAAACATCTTATAATTTGCTATTCATTTAACAAAACAGTTTGGAAGCTTAAACTTTGCAAAATGAAAATGGTTTTAAACTTACGAGTAGCCTAGTCCTCCGTCAGATGTTACGTTTTGTCCAGAGGGGCAATAACGTATTTTTATGCACCCCTAAATCATCAATGAATAATTTGTGATTTATCAAGACCTAACCTATTATACATATCACTTAATCAATTATAGAAGACATTCATAAATGTTTACATCAGTAATTTCAAATTGAATGCTCTTTATTTTCTCATCACAGAGCTCTCCAACATGCTAGAACAACAAAAAGAAGCACTTCGACTTCTCGTGTACCTCCTACCCATTGCACATCGAGACACGTTGAGGGCGCTCTTGTCTTTCCTGCGCATTGTCGCCATGCATTCCGCTGACGTCATAGATGCAGACGGTCACGAGGTACGTACGAATTGGCCAATAACATCACAGCCTCGGGTTTACCGAAATGTGGATGGCGACTTCATAGTAGGAATACAGTTTTAATCAATAGTTTCGGGCGGCATTTGGGTATATTCGATTTCTAAGGGGTGCTTTTTTTAAGACGATTCTAGTCCGTCCTATATTAAATTGTAAGTTTTTGGTACGCCTAAAATACATTCTATACGAGGGAAGAAAGGATGTGAAACTTATAATGAAAAATTTATCATTCTGCCTTCTAGGAAAGAGATCTGCATTTAAGAAGGTTGGGAACAAACACATGTTGATGTCATCTGTAGAAAGTACTGCTTCTAGTCATAAGACAAAAGGCTGCATAATTTAGGATATGTGCTACCGGTAGAATGTGTTCCACACCGCATTGAATAGGGTTTACCTTGCTACTGGAATGACTATACATATAATTTGAATGACATTGGATTCCAGGTGATGCCACAAATAAAGGAGAATATAAAAAAAAACATTGTTATCGTCGTCTTCTACTCTGATGATTTTCTTAATCTTATTTGAATAATCTTAGTCAACAATTAAACTAGATTTGAAGTCATATATCAGTATGAAATACGAATGTAACACAATGTGGTAATGAACTCGTTTCTGTTTCCATAGCAACCAGGGAACAAGATGGACTCCATCAACCTGGCCACATTGTTCGGGCCGAACATCCTGAGGCGGACCAAATCAGGCGAGTTAAAGGGCGATGCCGCCGAGCACATGGAAGAGAACCGTGACGTCATCCAAGTGGTTCAGCGGCTCATCGACCATCACGACGAGATGTTTGTGGTATGTTGTAGTTCAGTTTAGGACTCTATGACCTGATTTTATCTTGCCCAGAATAGAACAGAAAGACCTGGGATAAAACAGAAAGACCTAATGTTGAGCAAGAAGAGGCGTTTTTAAAATCCCCCCCCCCCCCAAAAAAAAAAGAAGAAATAGCTTTAATCAGTTAAATAGTGACGGCACCGAGCGCATGGAAGAGAACCGTGACGTCATCCACGTGGTTCAGCGGCTGATCGATCATCATGAAGAGATGTTTGTGGTATGTTGTAGCTCAGTGTAAGACTCTGTGATCTAATATTTTCTGCACATGAACACAGAGAAGGATTTTAATGAGATCAATGATCCCTGAACCACAGAATCTGTATTACTTCAGTGGTAAAGTTAATTCTGATGGGAGTAAGTACTCGTTATTCTCTCCCACTATGTTCGGATGCAGAAAGTATCAGGTACCAGAATCCTCGACTGGACTAAGTATGTCATTGTGCAACGTTTTAATAATATATCTTAAAGTAATGAAGACTTCCTGATCTCGAGTTATTATGCAAGATCATAATAATTATGTGAATACTCTTGAATAGATTGCTATGATATATATCCCTCCATTCAAAATACCTACTTGCAGGTCTCAGGTGAAATGCATGACGAGGTACTCCGAAGGCTTCAAGATATGGACTCCGAAGCACTCGATTACCTGCTGAACAAGAAGCTTCATAATTTGAGGTAGGTTAAACTTGTAACCATAAGAGTGTGCCTCTGAACCCGTACATGTTTGTCGCCATTTATGTATTTTGATATCTTATGGGTTAATTCGTATTTCAATTTTGCAACTAATTCCCAAAGTGTGTTCGCAAAGAATTTTGACAACTATTCACCAGGGCCCCGTAACATAAAGGTTTGCGATCAATCGCTATCAGATTAGCAATTAATCGCAAACCTTTATGTTACGGGGCCCAGAATGTCTTCCACCCAAGCCGGCATTCCCCGAGTCCTTCAAAACGTTGTTACCAGTGTCCATGTGCCTTACGATTTGACAATAGACATCTGACTGCTCAACGAATTCATTAATATTTTACCCATCCATCTGCGTTCTTTAATAAGGAGTACAATGTTTCTTATGATCTGGGATCTGGGGGAAGTTTTTATAACCTTCTATCCGAATAACTTGACAATAGATCTATACGATTCAATGATATTTATGCGTTTGGAAGAGTGGTTTCAAACAGGGTCATAGTGATCCAATAGTTTAAAATGGCTAAATCAGATCCGGTCAGTCGCCATTGGTACTTTGCTTCAATGAAAGTAAGAACTGAAAGAGTCAAGCCTTATCATCCAGAATCAATCGGGGGAAATTATCGATTGTTTTGTGAGGAAATGAACATGTTACAAATTCTCTCTCTCTCTCTCTCTTGCTAGAAATGAATTCTACAGCAAATGTATCTGAAACAATGAAGATCCTGAAAATGTTACCTTGAGATTTCACCGTTCTCTGTAAAAGCCTGCCGAAAATTAACATGCTTTCCTTTGTTCCACTTCCTAACAGTGCGGAGGAGGCTGAAGAGGCTCAGGGCTCAGAGGCAATGGAATCCAAGGGGCTTGACATAGACCCTGATTTCCACATGTCACATTCTGAAAACATCCTCGAACTCCACGATTGCAACAGCGCGGATATATTCGGGTCGTCTGATGACAGCTGTTTAGATACGCGCAAAGGAAACCCACGAGCCCATGAATGGCTCCTGCGAGGATCTGTCAAAGTGAGTGCCGAGGTTGCCCGGCAGAAAGCTAGCTCGTTACCCCGTGCGGGATCTTCGAGCGCGAGGACTACTGCTGCTAGTGCGCGCAGGAACAATATGTTGGCAGATTGTGATGAAGTGACAATGCTGGACGCGTATACGCTTTCTGAGCATCCCGATGAGGGGAGTGAGCAGGATAGTAGTAAAGACGCCTCAGCAGAGTCGTCGTTAGAACAGTCAAGTGGAGGAATAGAATTTACTGCACCTCCCCGATCCTCACCCTCAACGCACCGCCCACCACCTCGCCTTGTCATCCCGCAACATAAGGGTTTATCCAACAGCCGCAGTCCTTCACCGAAAACGTTCCGCGTCACGTCAACGAGTCCACGTCAGCGCTCGGTGTCGCAGCCACCCGAGTACGGCAGCGTGAAGCCAGGAAGTTCGAAAAAGGAAAGCGATATTTGGATTCCAGTTTTTGAGATGCAGCCAACGGGGTTGTACTCTCCGCAGATGCCACGGCGGTCGTATCTCGAGCGCTCGCAGTGGTTCGATAACTCTGAGGTTAATAACAACTCGATGGGAGCCAGGGAACCGCCGCAAGAGCCGAAGCCGCTTCGGACATCTTCGCCATCCGAGGAAGTCGTTGGCTTAAAGACAATCCACACCACCGTCACGCCCACTCACATTGAGTGGTCTGTGAGTGACGTCAGCAAGGTGCGTAGCAACAGTGAGGTGAGCTCGCCACCCAGTTCGGCTTGGTTCACGCCTCCTAGCACGCCTGATACGCCGAGGAGTACGGAAGCAGCAGAGGCAACGGACACGCCGCCCCGGGACACCATGGTAGGGAATCCCGGGCGGACGTCACTTGCGATGACACGTACATCATGGGATGCATCAGCAGATGATGAGGAGTGGGTCAAGCGATGGGAGTTCCTCACATCCGATGAGGATGGCGAGTTCTGGGGACAAGAAACTCTGGTTTAGAAGTTCATCCCCTGGAACATCGTTCCATGCAAGAAACTTTGTCTAAGCCAAGAGAATAAAAGAATCGGAATGGAATGCCGATGATTCGCCAGCGAATGCATTTTTGCACATTGAGGAAGAATGGTCAACGCCAAATTGATATTATATATCTGAAACGATTTTGAGAAATGGAATTTTGATAGCCCCTGAAGTAAAATTGCATATAGTCATTAATCCTTACCTCTCAGTTCCACTTCGTGGAAAAGAAAGCAAACGTTTCTCGTTATTTGCAACTTGCCGCAGAGAGGAATTTTGTTCCTTTCAGAAATTTAGTTTTTCGTCAGTTATTTTACCGGAGAATTGTCGCAAAGAAAAGTTCATCGATTTGAGAAACATCGCGCGGGTAGCATGAGTGTCCCTGTGTATCCGGATTCTTGAGACAAATCAGACATGTCTGGAAATAAGAACGTCGAATTGTGGTGCCTAATGAAAGTTTGTTTGGGAAAGTTAGCATGAAGTTGTTTACCTACCCTGTACACATTAATGGACTGTCCGCAGGCGTTTGGTCAGCAGGTTCACTTTACGATGTTGCAACGCACACGTTTGCGTTATTCATGTGATCTCCTCAAAGCGAATTCCGCAGATCTTACGAATGTGCATGATGAGGAGTGAACAGCGGTAGAGTGTATCTTGAAAGAGTCAACAAAAACAGAAAAGAACTACTTCTCGCTTATCCGAGACTGGCCGGCCGGTGCGCCACGCGCACCCGTGAAGATCGCGCAATGATGAAACCTCACCGAACGGTTACCGCCAATCGATGAAATCATTCGTCACGTGATTTGATCAAAGAAATATTCCTGTTGGTTTGATATGTTCACAGTCGGTAATGGATACAAGTTACGTTGTTCTTTTCCGCGATGATGTATACGAAACGTTTTAAAATCTTGTCAACCTAGAAAACAAACTTGGATTGTGGAACATTGCAAGATGTTTTTCGGTTGCAATGCGATGTTACACGGATACGATATTGTTCACCAATTCAAATCTTGTGTTTAAAGATTTGAACATTTGCTAGGATCCTCTTAATATAACACTGATCTTGATTATCACATATAAACAATATAAACATAGTAGTGTTTAGATTTGATTCATAGGGTATAGCAATTATTGCACAAATCATGTAGATTGTACAAAGTAGAACAATAATGAAAGGTCACATTTTGTTATTGTCAATATTTCCTTGTATAATCGACTCATATTCGAGACTCAACTGAACGATTTACTTACTTTTTATGAAGACGAATTTTGTACTCCCAACGAAATACGAAAAATTACCAAAATACGAGAAGGAATCATAATTTGTTTACAAGTAAACGACGATCTGAATCGAAATTCGAAGTACACAAACATAAATAACCCTCGACTATGATGGGAAGAAGCACTTTTATAAAAGGTGCTTGCTAAGAGGAGTGGGAACGATTCCTGCTCTTGGTGTTTTCCCCAAAATGTACGAAGGACCGACATTCATAAATGATGCACTCATAAAACGTCGGACAAAAGTTTACCCCAAATCTGGGTAACATAATTCACATAAAAGTTGGTTAAAATATATCGAAAAAGATGGTGGTTCTTATCTGATATTTGCTCAACTTTGCGAAGGATGACAAAGGAATTACTCCAGCTCAGATATTGCTGGGTGTTTTTTTTCTTCAACGAATGATTGCGTAGACAATATGTTGCCAAACTAATTTAAATAGTACATGAAAATGTTTAGTTTCTGTTAATAGTGGGTTTTGGAAATTGGTGGGCGGTAGAAAATCCGAGTGTGCATCTGATGTGCACATTAAATGACAAGTGCAAAACTGGAGTGCGTGTCATTTGTTGCGCATATCATATGCGCACTCTTCTTTTTTCACCGTCCACAGGCATCCGTCCACCAATTTAAAAAGCCACTGGTAGTCTTGATTGGTATAGACATGGACTTGCAAACATGGACTACCTGAGACCTTTATTTCTTTGACGAGGGAGATCCGCCGACAGATTTGACATCAGTGTGTTTTCGAAATTGGTGGACGGAGGCGCCTCTCATGTGCGCATCATTTTATGCGCACAAAAGGATGTGCACTCGTTTCGTGCTGTCCACAATGCTCTGGTCACTGATTGCGAAAACCCACAATTTGGACCTGAAGGCAAGAAGAGCAGACGGTCTCGATCTGGGATATAAATTATCTCTGTAATATTTCGAAACATGAGCGCCGAAAGTGTTTTCTCTTCTGTCGGCTGACCTACCACTTCAAAGGAATAAAGGTCGTTGGTAGTCCAGTGTAAATAAGTCCATGTTGTAGAAAATGACGCACAATCTGCAACACTGTGCTTCATTCCTGAATGACATTATTATTATCTTAGTTGTTTTGGTGTCCTCACATTTAAATGTGAAGGAGCTTTAATTCATAGATCATTCAATCCGTTGTGTCACAATAAGTTTCGCTCAGCTGATTTATTGGTACGTCAATAATGAAAATTAAGTCACTGACGCATGCCTACGTCAGACAAAATGATATGCAATATGCAAGGGCCTAGGGAAGTTCAACTGGATCGTTATTTTTCCTGGGTGCGTGACTTTTGACCTCATGTTCTGACCACAAGATGGCGGTATTTTACTAAGAAAATGACTTTCTTAAGAACAAAATATGATGTATGACTCAACTCAGTACTTGCGTGTAATATTTTTTTATTTACTACGTATACATTTTGTGACTTATTATCAACATGTGTGTGACTTTCTCGGCGTTTGCCGTTACAAAACTGACGTTCGTACGAGAACGACTGCAGGACAGAATTAATATGTAAGATAGACAAATAATGAGTAAGACGAATGGAAAGAATTGTATTTTTTTCAAAGAGGTATGAAGGAGAGTAGATGGGTGGTTTAACTACAACCAACCTAAACTTCATTGAGAAAGTTTTTTTTAAGATTTGTAAGTGTATTAAGATGGTTTAGCACTGCCAAATGCTATTCATTGTGTATTTGAGAAAAGCACTTTCTTTTCGAATTGGATTTGCCAGGAGTATACGATTATTTTGATCGCGGGATAAGTGTAAAAGAGAGATTTGAACTCTGGATGAAGGAAACGATACGTCATGGTACAGTGTATATTTCAACTCAGTTTTGCATTGTCTAATTTGTAAGAAAATGATAAAATCAACATTTGTAGTTATGATCGTGCATATTATCAGCATTACGTAAGTATGTATAATACTATGGAACGCCGTGCGTGAATTATTTTCTTAAATAAATAAACGAGGCGTGTTGATCACGTAACCATCCATGTCACATTTTCGTTTAATTAGAAAGAATCGTCTGCTATTTTTGTCCTTTCGATATATTCCAAATTTGAATGTTCAATATTTGGTATATTATTCTACTTGTGATGTACAAATTAGAAATAATAGACTAGTCATATCACCATATATGCTACCAAGTTACCCAGTACACCAAACACGGTACGGCATAACGGCTCAATATTTAAACAACATCTTGGTTGTTATTGGCCAGCGCGCTCCTCGGCGCAAAGGATGTTCAACTATTGGCCAATCACAAGGGAGACATCGCGTAACTACCGTGCCGTGGTGCCGTGTCGTGTTTTGTGTGCCCGGGCCTTAAATCCACCAAACCTAACCTTTATGTTAGCATTGGTCACTTAAAATGTATAACTTTAATTGAAGAAACAAAACGTTTTAAATAAACACATATAGTTAAAGAAAGGTATAGATAATTGAAATCACCCCAATGTTAACGGCTGTCAAAAGTAATTCTGATATGGAATAACTGATACAGATTTACCCTCGTCTATAAATTCCCAGGTACAAGGTTATTTTGAATGCAAACAGAATATTGATTTTTTATGTCAATGGAGTTTGATAAATCAATTTCAATCTTGCTATAGTTTAATAAATCAATTTCAAACACCATAGTTACCGCATTTATGCTGCAGAGTGTTAGTGTTATGTTTGTATCCACGTGGTCAAAGCATTTTCTGTGTTATCAGTTTTGTTAAAGATGCAAATATATAGGACAAGTTTCAGGTGTTCAACCTTACTTTTAAAAAACGTAAGACTCTATCAGGAAAAGTGAAGTCCCTACAGTCGCAAGAATTTAATTTTTTGTGATGTGAACGTTGTAATAAATCGAAATTAACTGCATTTACCATGGGGAAATATGCTAAGTCGTAACCATATAATATATGTATGATTATAACGAGTACATGCCTGTAATTGCAACACTGAAGGAGACCAGCATTTTTTACAGAAAATTGCTGAAAACTCCACTGTATGAAATTTGCTCTAGATTCACAATTAGATTTAATTTTATTAATTAATGTTGCTTTTTTTTTTACTCTGTTATGGAGATTCGAATCACAAACATGGTAACATTTATTTCCATGCATAGCTGGAGACTTTTTTTTAAATCGTTTCCCGTTAGAAAACGTGGTCCTTCTCCAAAGCATATCAACATTCGGTTGACTCGTAAAAACATGCAATAGGTTGTTGTTATTATTATAGAACAGAAATGATGAAAAAATTCTTATATTCATTTCCGAAAACTAAATACATCTATTAGGCTTGTAACATTGGGGAATACAATTGATTTTGCAATGATCGTATCTCTTTGGTACACATTTCACCATAGACTTTCTGTTAATATTTATCGTAAGTTCAATTGCATATTTTAAATAACATGCCCCTCATATGACATGTATGAAGGTCTTATCTATCCTAGGAAAGATATATACAGAATTAATAAGTATGGTCGTGTCAATAATCAGGATCCTTTGTACTCCCTTTTTTAGCTTTCAAGCAAGATTTACAAACAATAACTTTAAGGGAAACTATAATACAAGTAGGGAATACAGATGTACCGTTGATTTTTTTGTCCATTTGATATTTGAGGAATTTATACGTGCAGAATCACGAATGACAAATTAAATTTTGAAATAGTCATTACACTGATTGGCAGTAACCATGGTAACACTTTACAAAGTGGATTTGATACAAGATATTATGATAAAGTATAGAAATCTAAGCAGACAACTACCGGTATTTTGCGAGAGTATGTTTAACTAAAGAATGATAATTTGAATTTAATCCACATGTATACTTTGATACACCAGAGCATTATTCCCGTTCCTGCATTGTATTACATAAACATCTATATTCCTATTTGAAACAATCATTGGATATAATGATAATTTCTTGCCATTTTAATGTCGAAGGAAAACCGTTTACCCAAGACATATCAGTAGCAGCTGCCTTTAAACCATATCATTTGTCCTTTTCATCTTTAGTAAAATGAATTAACTATTATTTTGTCTTGTTTTTAAAATAAGGTATTGTAGTAAATTATATAAGTTGATTTTTAATGTTTTATGGAGAATATACCTCATGAGCATTGTATATTTTTGAGATGTTGATTTAATCCCATTAAATATTTATAATTTGCTTCCATTTGATGCCATCCAATGTAATTAAATAGGTTCTCATGTCAACCATCGTATGTAATATTCAGTAAATACAACCAAAAAATATCAAACGGATATCATATACCTCGGGAATTGTGTAGTAAATGATGTGATGTTGATTTCGTGACAAAATTGTCTGCTGAAATAACAATTTCCACATGCTAAATTGTAAGTGACACGGCAAAATAAAATGCTTATTGTTGCGAGTGATTTGGGCAAACCCAGTTAAAGGTGTAATTATGTCTTTACCTTTTTAGCCGATGTATACTCATCGTTCATGGAATTTGAAGGACGCTTCATGGACGCAGAAATCCGGGGAAAATGCACTTAAATGACGTTGAAATCGTTCACCTGGCATTTTGCTTACATATTTCTGCGTTTGATGTGATTTGATTTGATTTGATTTGATTTGATACATTTATTCAAAAACGGTTAAAAACCCAGTTCAGCACATGCTGTTTTTCAATGGGGCCGTGCAGTAAAAATACATTCAATTACAATGGATACATCATGTACATTATACATTAAAAATACATGTAACAAACATAAGGATTCAAAATGAAGTATTATACTTGAAATACATGAATTACAAAAGTTTAAAAAAAAATGATATTCAGACCATTTCAAGATGACGATTTACTGAATTGATAAAATAAAATTTGCATTTGTGAATATAGTTCAGGAATTAAGAATAAATAAAAAGAATGAAGGAGATAAACAAAGCAAAATTAGAGGTATGATTAAACGTTAAAATACTAAATGTTCACGGGGCGTCTTTTAATTTCATGAACGCTGATAGAACATTGGTTATAAATGCAAAGGTGTTAACGAGCCTTTAAATCAACGGGGAATAATTTTCAAGAAGTATGCTTTTATATAAAGTCATTCCTCTTTTAAAATTTTTCAACTGTTTGGAACTGTCATAGTTTTGAGGAATTAAAACAATCACATAATCCAGGGACCACGAAATCTGGGGCTTGGGCCCGCAGCCCCCCCCCCCCCCCCCCCAAACACAAAAAAAGAAAAAAGATTGGTCTGCACCGTTCGGCCAACTGAGGGTAAGGAAATTACTATCATGGCTCCCCCCCCCCCCCTCCAAATAAATAAAAAAAAATCATCATAGGAATGTGTGAAAATCGTAATAAGAAGTATGATAATGATAATACGGTTATAGTACCTGGATCTTATATAGCGCATTTTCCGTCCTACTTAGATGCTCAAGGCGCCCAGAAAGTATACCCCCGGCCCTGCCCATTTCAAATCATTCTGCGGTCGCTGTCATCGGTATAACATTTACTGCTGATGGGCAGATTGTTTTGTGTCATTCATTTATTTCATGATAATCTCGTGCCATTCTCATTATTCCATTAGTAGAAAGCTAATCGAGTCCAATGTCAGACATTGTTACATAATATTTGTTATACACGATCATAAAAAATGGATAAAAGAAAAAATAGTTTTGTGGTTAAATATTTCAGTCAGACAATCCCTACAAGTGAAATACCCATGTATTATGAAGTGGATTTTCCCTTTTTATTATTTTGCGGAATTCAATATTTTACAGTTATTTGTCACGTGTAAATCACCATGCGTTCGAACTAAACATGTTTGTGTGATATTATGTCATTTAATGTATTATGTACACCATTTATCTATTTGAAGAATGATGAAAGTGTTAGTGGTTATACGTCTGTGTTGCTAAAGATGATTGTTCATGCTTGTCATAACAAATATATATATATTACCTGTAACCACTATAAAATGAGAACGTGAACACTCGCCTGTAAATATAAATGTGAAAATGAAGACATTTCTGTTTCACGTAGTATTCTTTCGTGTGACGGAATATGTGTAGACTTATTGCTCGAGAGTTGTGATTAATAACAATGAGATAAGTGACAGAAGAAAATCAGAGTGGTTTTAGAAAATTAGTTATCAGTTATTTTACCGATGGGAAAACAGGAGTCATTTGTTCAAGATGGCTTTAACTATCCTCTTCTTGCTAAGATGCCTTTACTTTTTGTGCCACTCTCATAACATAGACCTATCAACGTGTGTGTCTATAAGAGGGTGGCACAAAAAGTTAAAACGTCTTCCCAAGAAGAGGATAGATAAGACCCTTTCTAGCAACTGGCACCTTGTTCATGAAATTGTGAGGTAAAAAAAATCACGTCAAAACTATAAAGTAAATTGAAAACAATTAATTTCTGAATATGGATGCAAGTTAGTGAAAAATAAGTTGTGATACATTATGGTTTCATCAGGGATGTATGTGAAAGGAAGTGTGTGTGGGGTGGGTGTGTGCATGCGTGTGTTTGTGTGTGTGTCTGTGTGATTGTTGGTTGTATTTTGTTTGTACCGTAGACAGACGTGATGAAATGAAGAGAGAGGATTGAAAACTTATCAAAACAGTAACAGTTGGTGAGCTTTTATTTCCATCGATTGATAATGTCATTTTTTTCTATAAATTACCACTTCGGCCAATTCTAGTTTAAAACACAGTCCTGAATGGCGGATACGAAAATTGAAGAGGGTATACCCCGAGGCGCCAGTTAGAAATTAGCACAAAAATCACACCCAAACTGAAAAAAAAGCTTTGCATGTCAAGAAAAGAATGAACAAAACATGCAGCGTTTGTTGCTCGCTTGGGCAAGCTACATTTTTTACCAAGCAACAACAGCACGGTTTACAAAGAGATTAAAATGTATTCACCGTTTCTTGCCAACAAACGTATAATACGTGAGGATGCCTTAAACAGGGAAGTAACAATAACTGCAATACTTGGAATCCAGTTGCATACATTGTTTGCTGCTCTGTCGGGCAAGTCTCGGGTAAGCTTTGGGGTTGTCAAGAACAATATTCGTTTACAGAGAACACACATAGATTTAAAACCAGCCTTCTTGCTGTTGACATCACAACAAATTTAACATTTTGTTAAACAAAAACAAAAACATTGTGAAAGTGGTCTGTTCCAAAGGGCTGGCGTTATGGCTAGCTGTTGCTGGTAGCGAAAGACGAATATTGCGTGGAGGAACAAACACTACCACCACCATCGCCACAATCACCACAACCACCACCACTACAGAGGAGTGATGAAAATATGGGCTAAAGAATTAGAAAAGTAGAAAACACGGTAAGTAGATGTAACAACATACGTAAATTTTTCTCATATACCTGTTAACCTACTTAAAGAAACTGTCACACATTGCAGTTGCACAATTCAAAAAATTCTCAACCAAGCTGTCTGTCCTATCTAAATATATTCAGATAGATGAAAAATCAACAGAGGATCCAAAAATAAAGAAAGTTATTCATGCACTATCAAGATATCTATGTACATTGAATTAAAGCGTCAGGATGATGTATTTTATTCCTGTACAAAGCCTATGGAGGTGACGTTTTAGATTTTCGCTTGTTTCAAGCACTAAACGTTGATTTTAAAGCCTAATATTCTCCCAGTTTAGTTTATATACACCATCAACCTTTCAGATAACCTCTAGGATCTGGCAGTTGAGAATTTGTTAATGAAAACAATGTTAAACAATGTCTTTAATCCATATTATCCGTCGAAACGCCATTTTTGTAATGTATGTATGTACTTGGCTTTTAACGCATTTTCATAATCTCCAATTCGAATACATATATTAGTGTTTTAGCTTGCCCTAGCTACCACGAAAACGTGCTGTGATATTTACATGATATTTGTAACTACGTCAACAACAGAAGTGATTTATTCCTCTTCAGAAAGGATTATTTTTGGGGGAAATATTAAAATGTGTAAATCCACAATGTAAATGAAAATGTATTTTTTAAAATATTTTCTGACAAGCCAAAATAAATGTTTAACATCATTTTCCGCCGCTGAGCTGATGAGCAAAATATGCTAAAAATGGATTCAGAAAATAAACATTTTTTTCTGTTTGATAAAAGTTTTCTGTGTTATGTTATGTATTTGTGCTTCATGTTTTGACAGGGCTCTCTTGAAAAGCAGACCATGTGGCTTGAACGAGACCACCCTGTCTTTTAAAGAAAACTTGAATAAATGAATAAATAATAAATATATAAATAAATAAACAAGAAAAAGAAAGATCAATCACCGTTGTTTTAGCTCAAGTTGTAGGGCGCTTTCCACACAATCGAAAGGATCTTGGTTCAATTCCAGGCCGAGTCATACCAAAATGACATTACAAGATAGAAGTTGCTGCTACCCTGTTGGCGTAAATTGTAAAGCAAGCAAGGGATAGAGCAACGGGCAATGCACAGCAGTCGCTATCTAATGATTAGAATGTACAAAAGGAATTTCCATCTCGGATTATCAAATTTAAAGTTGGCTCAATTAAATGAAAAAATATTATATGTTCATTTTTCATTTTTTTTTCAAAATTTTGAAATAATGCCTCATTTATGTCAGAAACGTTTCGAATAAATATTTTTTTTTAATAAAAATATTTATTAAATCATAACAAAATGTTAAAATGCGAAAAAGAAATCCACTTAGTTGCTTCTCTCCCTCAGTCGTCCATTCAGTTAGATTAGAACTTCCTGTCCGCTCGCCGTAATTCTATAGTGGATAAAAAAGCGCCTTTGAAAAAAAAGATATCAAACTTGGGGGTCCATCAGTCTGCCGTAAAGGTCTTGTATACAAATCAAAGTGTATAGACCTCTACGTATGCAGATCAAAGAGTTTTGTGCTCTCACTGGATCTTCCCTGCAGAGAAAATGAGTCGAGCGACCTCTATTGTTGATATCTTCACACCGAGATATGGCCATTTACCTCAATCGTCTACGAAATATTTTAGAAGAATTTACATTATATGATACAAGACAATAGGGAAATAAACGCGTGTTCTAACACTTAAGATTTATTTTAATGTTTTATACAATGCAGATCGTTATAGCAATAAAGCAATACGATGAAACGATTAAACATTACTTAGCCAAACCTGCGCACCTAAATAAAATAGATATATATAGTCGGCTCGGTCGAAAATAATATGGACGGTGAGTCAGCTGTATGATGTCTTTTATCGGCAGTTTATTTCTCGAGAGTACGGTACAAATATGTAAGGCAAAATCTCCAACTCCATATAAAGTATTTAAAAAGAAATAAGAAAAAAATGATAATGATAGAAAGAACGAAACGAAAAAGACGCTTCATAAAGAGAAAACAACAATCAATGACAATATTTATCAAAAAATAGACTTTATTTTGGTTTGGTAGCTCGTACAAGAAATTTAGAATCTTGTTTTATTCCAATTATATTTAACTAAAAGCATTTTAATTTTATGATAAACTCTTCGATTATTATATGAGTATTTTACCAAATGATAACGCAAAATATCCTTTCGACTGCAATTATTTGATGGCACATTAAGTTGGAACATAACACAGATTGACAAAAACAGAAATACATATATTGTGAACTTTGAAGAGCGCCATCTTACGAACTGTCCTGCCAACTGTCCTATCATACACTTTCTCTCTTTTTATTGCTTTCCACTTCTCCCTTCTCATTTTCCTTCTTCTTCGTCTTCGTCGTCTTCTTCTTCCTCTTCTTCTGCTTCTTCTTCCTCTTATTCCTTTTCTCCTTCTTCTTCTTCATCCTGCTCCTCACCCGTTTTCCCAATTTACCTCTTTTCTTCTTTGTAAAAAAGAGAGAGTTATAAAACACTAAAATTAGTAATATGACATAATATCTTTTTTTTTTTAGAATAATGCTTCACGGTACAACGAGTTATCTTTCTTGGAAATGTGAGTGGTCCTGAAAAGGACCTACCCACCCTAAACGTTTCGATGAGCATGTTCTCATCGTTTTCAATATAAAGTTTCTCTTGAAAACGATGAGAACATGCTCATCGAAACGTCGAGAGTGGGTAGGTCCTTTTCAGGACCACTCACATTTCCAAGAAAGATAACTCGTTGTACCGTGAAGCATTATTCTCA